>JAZHYW010027217.1:0-32296 GCA_037355805.1 Ixodes ricinus | reverse complement strand
GTAGCCTCCATAGCGTCACATCGCTGCTTTATTAGGACTAACTTCGAACGAGGGAGAAAAACACAGCACGGAAAAAAAACAAGCCCTCGCGCGCTCCATCTGGTGGTGGTGCATGACACTTGCTAACAGGTATGGCCAAAAACTGGCTCACTCTCGTGCTCTCTTCGCGCGCCTCTCGGGCCTCCCTCTGCGTCTTTCTCTCCTTCCTTGTGTCTGTAGTTCCTACAGACGCAACTGCCGATCGTCATGATTCCATATCCGACTTCCTCAGCATTGGATTCAGTGTTAGGAAGCTCAGTTATATTGTTCTTCTTTGTCACGAACTGTTTAAACATTTGTGGAGAACGGTAAAGCGTTTTTAGATAGGTGACAACCGTAAGCGCAGCTTATTTAGTGGCACTAGTTGCGACATTTTGTTACCACTTCGAACTGTGTTTGGTGAATACACCTGTAGCGAAACGTACAGCGCCACGACGGCAGGGGATTTTGGGAACCCTCGGTACAGATCACGGGCTTTCTTTTTGCGCCTCCGCGACGGCGCGTGAGTCGCGTCAACTACTTCCAGCAGCCGTCGCAGCCATCCGCCATCCCGCCCATCCGCCGGAGCATCGTACGACGTTGGGGGCGTACCGTATTTGTGGCAGCGCAAAAACATCGCGACGGGCGAAGCTATTCACTTATTTGAAAACTTTATTCGTTGTAACTTACCTTTTCGTCTTGGAATCTTAACGAAGTCACTTACTTTGCGCTTGACCGTGGCAGGGTTCAACTAGGTTTAACAAGGCGCTGGTGCAGCAGACAACAGAGGCGGTACAAAGGAGAGGAATGAGGGAAGGAAACCCCACAATATAGTAAACACGATACCCTCTCCACCATTTCCGGGCACTCGTCGCTCGTCTGATCAGTTCGACTTGGCTGCTCGAACGTTCAGCCTTGGTAACCTGCGCCTGTCCGCTTTTTGTTACGTGGTACCACGAGAAAAGACAGTGGGATGGGCGCAACATGGACTCCCATTATTCGTCGCGCGCCGCGCGCGGGCCTTTGGGATTTCGGCAAAGGGTTGATTGTAAGCCATTCAAATATTACATCTTGTCTTATCAACTCTCTAAGTACATGTGTATATTGAGCTAGGTGAGGCAAGTACTATCGGGGAAAAATGAAATGCGAACAGAGGAGCGCGTGGCTTGCCGTACAGGCTGCGCCACCTGGAAGTGAGCCTAGGGGCGAGGGTGCGTGGCCTACTCCGATATGTTCACGCCCTTCGCTCGGCACTCCCCAAGCTTCGGCAGTGCGCCTTTCAGTGCGCTGAAAGCTATCACAGCTATCTTTGCTGGCTCAGCGCGTGCGGTGCGAAGAAGTTCGGCCCACGCGCCGAGCAGACTAAGATAGCGGTGACAGCGTTCAGCGCACTGAGAGGCGCACTGCCGAGCTTGGGGAGTGCCGAGCGAAGGGCGTGAACCATCGGAGTAGGCCACGCACCTCGCCCTAGGCTCACATCCAGGTGGCGCAGCCTGTACGGCAAGCCACGCGCTCCTCTGTTCGCATTTCATTTTTCCCCGATAGTACATGCTGAAATAATTGATCATGCCTAGGAGACGGTGGACTGCTTTCTTGTCTTCATTCGCAGGCATGTTTAACAAACTGCTGATTAACGCGCGGCTGGACTTGATGCTCCTTGAGCTAATAGCGTCACCAAGAATGTGGGTTCTGTTCCAAAAAGTTTGAATTTTTTGGCATTGAATGTTAACCCGGCTTGCTGAGTTGCTTGCAAGGTTGCCCTTAATCTAATATCATGCTTCTGTTGTGTACAACCCTAAATCAAATTATCATCAAAACACATTAACTCCTCTTTTCCCTCGAAATTTTCGATCATTGTCTCTTGAAATACCTCAGGTTCCGATGAAATGTGAAAAGGAAGGCGGAAGCAGCAGTATTGGTCAAAATGGCGTAGCGAACGTGCATATATTGGTTGTTTCTTAATCTAAAGGAATCTGACGGAAACCTGATTTGGCGTCTGAAGTCTCAAAAACTGCGCTTCTGCTAGTTCCGCCTCTATATATTTTCTACGTGGTAGCTTTTAGTGCTCACGCTTGATGCTTTCGTTTACCCTTCCTGGGTCCATGCATAGCCACAGGCATCCATCATTTTTTGAACGACTACGAGCAGATTCAGTCGGTTCGTCGACTCGTTCGATGATCCCTGCCTTTTCCATCCGCCCGAGTACAAAGCTACCCGTCAAACAAACTAAAATGGCTTGGCGTCGTCACGAAGGACCATGTGGTAGTGCCAATTCACACATCCGATTTCTTCAAAAGTGTCGGGGAACTCGTCTGAAATAGATGGTCTTGGATAGACGGTGCACACGCATGACACCAGCTTCAACATCTCGCTTGCCCCGGTCTTAAAAGTCACTGGCGACCATTCTTCACAACAAAAAAACCGACGTAAGTTCCTCTTTCGTTGATGTTGAGCAGAAGTTTTGTCACGCCGAGGTGCTTTATCAGTCCGCCGTCGTAAGTTCAAAGTGCAGCATGACTGGGCTTCAAATCTGGCACTTCACACTGTTAATGTACAGTGCATAATACAGAGGGTTTGCCTGAGGCCTATAATTCAATATCGTTGGATTTTCTTCCTCCAAAGTTTGACGCGCTCACCATCCAGTCTATCTGACTTTCCGGCTTCTTGACGCGAATATTCAGGATGTTTGCTGTTTGCTGCATCCCGCTTTAATGTCCTTCTGCATGCAAAAGTTTTTTGAGCACGCAACATGGCGACACGCGAGACAGCACGTTGGAAAATGTTAATATTTTCCGCCGATGTGGCCGGTTTTTGTTAAGGCGGGACAAAGTTGGGGGTCGTGAACGAAGTTACAATGACTGCAACGAGTTCTTCGCTTGACGAGCATCTTTCCGACATTTTGCTCTACTGACTGTATCATACTGAAACTCATTTGGTTCTCATGCTTGATTGTGATTTTCTAAATTTCAGCAACTTGGCATATTTGTAATGCTTTGTCAAGCGTAAGGTCGGTTTCGTGCAGAAACTCCGTTCGCAAGTTTTTTTGTCAAAAATTCCAAGCACGATTTGGTCTTGAAGCATCAGATATGGAAACCCTTTCCAAATTGCATGACTGGGCCTCGGTAATAAACCTCAAAGAAATTGTTCCAAAGGCTCACCCTCTTTCTGCTGAGTCACTCTGAAAACGTACCGCTCGTATGTCTCGTTCTTGCGTGAAATGCAATAGAATTCAAACTTCTGCACCGGGGTCATTGACGTTTCCTTGTCCTCGCCCTCAACAAAGACGATGTTTTTGAAGGCCTAGATTGCTTCTTCTCCATTGACCTGAAGCAGCAAGGCCACCTTTTCGTATTTCTTCTTTGCCAATTCTGGGGCCCTTTTGGTACAAGTGCAACCTTTGCTTAAATTAAGGCAGTCCTTCTGGAGATTGCCGGGCAGTTTCAGCACCTCTGGTGTAATCAGCATATCCGTTCGGGTCGTGGGCGTTGCTTAGCCTACTCCTTCTAGTATTCTGTCGACACCGCCATGGATCACTCGCTAGCAGTGATCACGCATTAATCGCGAGATATATTTTGTGTATTACGTCGGTGGTCTCGCTGTTTTATACCCACACGTCCTGGCGTAAGATGAAGCCGGTGGTTACGTCTTATGACGTCATATGTACGATACAGAGCAGCGTTAGTACAGAGCCATTGTGGTCCTCACCCAAGCACGTCACGACCGCATAATAATTCATTTTGCTTTTGAGTTGAGAGTTAAAGCTAGGAAGGAAGAAGTTGAAAAATCATTTTATGGTCCCTTTGAGGTTACTTGTCATGAGTCAACTTAAGGGCGTAAATAGAACGTAAAATTGCACTGATGCAGCAGCTGACGCTGCATCAGTAACATAGCGCGCATCTAGCGCTGTAGCAGCAAGGTCAGCGCTGTTATGGTGTGCTAGAACGGGAGGTGTGACAATCGCTCGCTTCGTCCAGCGAGTGAACATGGCAAGAATGGTTCACACGCAGCGTTAGCATTGATATGCTCCCAGCAGCTCCACAACGGCACTCCGCCGCACTGTGAACACTAAAGAAAACACAAAATGTGTTTACCCTTGATCACAATTGTGAAGTGCCACACAGTGAACATTTACTCGTTAGCCACAACGAAATTGGGTATGCCACATTGGGCTTCATGCAATGAAGACAGCTATGGTGGTCTTGTGAAGCTGCTCGATGTACGTCTTTCACCTTCTAATTCCTGCATTGGAGGGTGGCGCTGCTATCCACTTATTGATAGAGTAACTGTACATGCTCCGCCTTGCGGACCAGAGTACCGCAATGGGGCTTCCGGGGCGGCCGTGTTTGATCAAAGGCCACGCTACGGGAAGCGACCCTAGCTTCTGCAAGAGCCAATGATGCGCGAGCTACGTTATCGTCCTCCGTGTTGTCTTCTTCCTAGACTTTGAAAACATGTTTTAAACATCGCTCGTGTTATAAAACAACGCGATTATACTGTAACCAGTGGCGACATATAATGTTGAATGGTCAGAGAATCTTACAGTTTGATCTATTTGAGTGTAGGAAGTATACGGTATTTCGCAAACGCAAAGCGATAAACAAGATCCGCGCGAAGCTCGGCGCCTGCACGGTCGCTTTCCCGCAACGTGGGTCGGATGCAGCTCGGTGCACGTGACTGCTTCTTCGCCAATACGGATTTGGCTGCGAAAGAAGAAGGAACGCGATACTCTGTCTCTGCAGGTAGAGCGTGTAACGTAACTATTTATTCATGGCTATCCGCCTCGCTAAAACACACCCCAGCTTCGCATGCTAAATTAATGAGTCACGAGCGGAAGCGCGATCGCCAGACCTCCCCCTTCTAGCCCACCGTAGCGCTATTTCCAACGCTGACCAACAGAGCTGAGATAGCGCTGTGGTGAATGTGAGAACAGGCCTTTACGCAACAGGTATATGCCCCACATAGCTTAAAATTTGTCTTGATTGCCGGGCTCCGATTTTTCAAGAGGTTTGGCCGTTACGAAACCTTATGAATATTTCATACTATAGTCACTGAAAAGATGAGAACGGAAATAAGAGGTTCTAGTTACTCCGACTCCAGCGCGATCGTCCTACCTTCGGCAACGCTTAATGGGTGGTTCACACAGCACCGTCTTTTTACATTACGAAGATTACGTATGCTTATGTCGAGGTGCGGCCGCTAGTCGCCTCCACAATCGTGCTTCGTTCAAAGCGTTTCAACTACTCAAATGAGTAGTTCGACACGCGGAATAAAAAGGGGAGATGCACCGGTGGCTCGCGGTCGTATCTCGACGTAAGCGTTCGTAAAGGCTGGTTTCCGCAGTCCCGTTTTGTTGCGTTACGTTGCGTTACGAAAGCTTGCGTACAAGTCGCCGGTACATGTGTGCTTCATATTAAGTATGGCAGTTCAAGGAGAAATCCTAACACGCGACACTTGGGACAAGAATGTTGCGGTGACTTACACGCAGCGTAAGATGACCTATGAAAACCGGGTTGTGTGAATCAGCCTTAAAGGTGCCGGGCAACTATATTCATTGGAATGTTTTAGATGCGGAGCATCTCTTGCTCGGGTCTATGTCCCGCGGCGTTGGCGTCGTAGTCCGCAGTCACACTACGCACGCGCAACTCTCCTCCTTCCCTCTCTCCAACAGCTGCGCGTTACTCTCTCCGCTCTCCCTCTCTACCAGCTGCGTGCACTGCGAGCGCGTTCGCTTCTCCTCACACCGCGCGCGCACGCGCAACTCTCCTCCTCTATTCTCCTCTCCTTCAAGTGTGAAAAAAAAATAAACGGCGAGCGGCGAGTGTTCTAAGTTTCTCTGCCGCGAGCCGCGACGAAGGCTCGCGTAGGGGGTGCCGCTAGGGCAGTCGGTGGCGCCATCTCTCGACGTCAGCACGCAACTGATTCTTTCCACGGAACCAACACGATGCTCCGCATCACCCCATGGTTCCCCTCGGGAAGATGGTGTAATTTTTTTCGCTTTACACGAGTTTATTGGCGCTAGTAGGACCCAACTATACTCCCACGCAACGACACTGACCAAGAAGCGTCTTTGTGGCGGTAGAATTCCAAAGATAAAAGCATGCCTTTTTTTCAGTCTCTTTGCAAAGGTTTATGACGCAGCTGTGGGGACAACGTATCAACGGTGCCCAAGAAAGAGGAGGCTGCGCCATCGCGACAGTTTAAAGTACCATTTTATATCCTAGTTTATTTTTTCACGCATTGTGAAGTCCGAGGGAAAAACAGACCACTCCAATGCAATTAAGTAAAACCAGTAAATGGTACTCCATCATCTCTCATAGTGCTGCCGTCTGTCCTGTATAACAATTAGTTTTATATCGAGGCGGTCACCCTAAAAACAACTGTAGGAAATTTGAGTCAAGGAGTGTCGTATAGTGATGTTGATGATGAATTAAAAGGATTGACGATTAAAGAAAGAAGAGACGGCGCCCGCGGTGGCAGCCAGTCGATGTCATAACCTCAACAAAGTCTCACGTGTCCTGCCTCGGCTTTACGAACCTTTCTCGGGGTAGCCGCGGCGGTCCGGCGCGAAACTGGGCGACGCATCCCGAGACGAATCTGAACGGCCGAGATGATTCTGTAAGCCTCCGCAACATCGAGACAGACGGGCGCGACTCTACATCGTCGCATCGGTCGTGCGGCCGGAGCTTTCGAGCCAGGAATGACGTCACTTAGAATACAATATGGCGACGAGGATGGGGCGGGAACGCCAGCCGCTAAGGCTTCTAAACTAAGCAAAATCACAAAAGAGATACTGGGAGCCCTAATTTTGCCTTCCCAATATGGATGTCAGAACGCCAACAATGGTCGAACAAGGCGTAATCGCGCTCAGCCCAGCGGTACAGTAACGCGTCGAGTCGTTGGCTAGCTTGTCGGCGCGGAGCGATGCCATAACCTTTTTTTTATCCCATTATTAAAACGCATACTGCTGTAGGCGGTTTCGGAGGCGCTGCCTCTGAACCAAACAGCGTAGGACTGTAAGCGACTCTGTATCCACTACTATAATGCAACAGTCAAATGCAGTCTGTTCAGCGGCGATTCCGCCCCCTTCAATGTTCCTTCAAACCCCCGGCGCGCCCACCCAGGCTTGGCCATTGTGGAAGAATTCGTTTTTGGCATTTCTCGGTGCCACTGGATTAGATGCCGTTGAACCACGGCGTAAAATCAGATTCTGATTTCAATGCTTCGAATCGAAGGTCAAAACGTCGTGTCAGTTCTTCGTCTCGGCGATACACTTGCCTGTACAACGCTCAACGAGTTTGAGACGTTTCTGAGAGCAATAGAAATACACTGAGTTTTCAGGATGTGTTGCATTAGAACACAAGAAACTACGGACTCGCGTTCAACAACTGGGGGAGACTGTTTCTGAGTTTTTAGCGGCCTTGCGGCATCAAGGATCTTTCTGCGCCCACGGAGAGTCACTCGAGGAGCCTTTATGTGAAGTTTTTCTTGAGGGGTTAGATTCTAAGCGCGTCCAAGATCGAATTTTGCGCAAGTGTGTCGGTACCGCGGTCCCTACACTTCATGGGGCCATCCAGCTCGAATTAAAGTTCGAACAGCTCACTCGTACGACCGAGCAGTTTCATCAGTCTTCTTCTTCAAGTCACAAGACGTTTCCGATGCCGGTTGAATATATCGAGACGCCCGAGCACGAGCAGCAGCCCGCGTTAGGAACATCAAGGCAAGATAGCGGCCATTGGATGCCAGCCTCTCGAGTTTTCCGTGGCGGCGGCCATGTCCCTCGTCCTCCGGCGCGGATTTCTCATCCGCAACATCGTAATCCTCTACCCTCAAGACCAGGAGACAGAAAGTACGGGGCCGATTCTTGCTGGTCTTATGGCCGTCGTAACCATCCGCGCGAATGATGCCCAGCCCGACAGGCACAGTGCTACGAATGTGGCAAGTTTGGTCATTTTGCGAAAGCTTGTCTAAGTCGGGGTCCACTGGCGGCAGCGTTCGCTGGCGACCCACACCAAGCGTCTTTTTCATCCCGGGGTCGTGGTCAATTCTTCGGACGTCCTTAGGGCAACCATTCGCCGAGAGGAAGCGGCTCAACGCCGGTGAGAGTTGTCAACATACCCACGGACTGCGACATGCTTCCAACCATCATTTGGTAAAACTACGGCCCTGTTTAGAAGGCGACGGACCAATGTTCAAGCGACCCAAGCCGCCGAAATGCTTTCCTGGCTGATGTTAAGGTGAATGGGACGCCTTTACGCCTCTTGATTGACACAGGTTCAAATGTGTCGATATTGAACCAGCAGACATTTAACCGTGTGAATCAGACCGGCAGAATTAGACTTTCTCCGCCAACAAAGCGACTGGTTCATTACTTAAACGACCCCATTCCAATACTTGGATGTTTCATGGCACAAGTAATTTTTAAGGATCGGTATACGCCGTTGGAATTTCAAGTCACCTAATGGCCATTCCTTGTTTGGGATCGACGCTGTTCGAGAGGTAAAGATGACCTTGTCTGGCTCTGACCATCAATGTTCTTACGTTGACGCAGCTGACGGAGGACGAGTACCCCGACCAGATGTGAGCTCAGCTGGTGCTCCCCAGCGATGACCGTTCACCGTCTCTTCTCGTCAAGCAAATCAGCTACTATGTTCACCATGTTCATCTAGCACCAGTTTTCGCTCAGAATCACCAGATGTCAACACATTCCTTTTCCGTGCATCGCCGTCCAGAGCCCAAAAGGACCTGGAGGTTTCGTCACCGACGCACCAGTCGTCGACACGTACATGTGCTCTGAAACAGCTTGCGCGAAATGCATCGCAACTGCCTCCGGGTTTTTAAGAATTCGGGCACCTGTTTGATCCAGAACTGGGTTTGGTACGGAACGTTACTCAGACCGTCAAGGTCCGGCATACCGTCCGACCAGTGCAGTCGAAGCTACGTCGTCTTCCTATCACGCTGCGTGATGCTGTGTCGGAAGAGATTTTAAAGCTGGAGCGCCTCGGCGTCATCGAGCGCATAAACGCACCAGAATGGGTTTCACCCATCGTTGTCGTCAGGAAGAAGGATGGAAAGGTCCGTATGTGTGACGATTTACGCGCGCCTAATCAAGCGGTGGTCACCGACTGGTATCCCCTGTCCCAGATTGATGAGCTTCTCAACTCTCTTCGTGGCGCCACACATTTTACTAAGCTAGACTTGGCTTCGGCATATCATCAGATTCGACTGGACCCGGTGAGTCGATATTTAACGGCCTTTGTAGCGCATGAGGGTCTTTTCCGCTCTATGCGCGTTTGTTTCGGGCTGGCGTCAGCGCCCGCGGCTTTTCAAGACATCATGTCTAAAATCTTGAAGGATTGTCAGGGTGTCAAGTTTTTTTGGATGATATCATTGTTTTTGGATCATCACAACGCGAGCACGACAAAAACTTGTATCGCGTTTTGTCCTGTGTCTCCCGTGCGCGAATGAAGCTGAGCCGAAAGGGTGTCTTTAACGCGCAGGGACTGTCTTATTTAGGTCACAATCTCTCTGTGAAAGGCTTAGCACTGCTTTCATCTAAGGTAGAAGCTGTCCTAAATTTTCCAACTCCGTCTGAACCGTCAAAGTGGAAAGCGTTTCTCGGATTAGTAGAATATTACACTAAATTTATTCCGCGTTCTTCAACTGTCGTGGAACCTTTTTGTAGGTTACTCCGTAAGGGAGATCGTTTGGTCTGGTCTCCAGAGGTCGAAGCTAACTTCGAGGTAGTAAAGGCCTGCATTCAGCACGCGCCATTTTTGTCTATGTTCGATCCAATGTTGTCCGTTGTCGTTTCCACAGACGCTTCAAACTATGGCCTTGGAGCAGTCCTTCAGCAATAGCATGGAAATAAGTTGCGTTGCGTTGCGTTGCGTTTGCCTCGCGCTCGATCACTGATGCTGAGCGTAGGTATTCTGCAGGCGAAAAACAAAGCGCTGACATGCCTAAGGGCGTGAGAAAAATGGCACGTCCAGCTCTGGGATCGTCCATTTGCCATCCGGACCGACCACCAAGCTTCAGTCACCTTACTGTCCAACAAAGGCTCTGGCGTTCGTCCGCTACAGATAACTCGTTGGGCAGCAAGGCTGTTGAATTATAACTTAACAATGGAATACCAAAAGGGCACCGATAACTTGGTCGCCGATGCGTTCTCACGACTTCCCTTGTCCGACGCGGAGGACGGTACCCAGTTCGAAGAAGAAATCGTTTCCCTCGTCGTGGTTCCTTTGTCCATCCAAGAATTTCAGGAGGCTACGGCCAACGACATAGTTCTACCTCGAGTCATTCGCTACACTATTTCGTCCTGACCGGAGGATAGCGTCAGCTTAACAGACCTGCGACCGTATTTCAACGTACGAGATCAACTCTCGTTTCATGAGGGTATCCTGTATCAAGGGAAAAAGATCGTCGTCCCTGAGAAGTTGCGTGACCATATTATACAGCTGGCCCACGAGACATATCAATGTATCTCCAGGACTACAAGTATAATAAGAGATCAGTATTGGTGGCCACAAATGCATCAACAGATCAAATACAAGGTAGAAAATTGTACTGCATGCCACTCTACCGACAAGACTGCAAAAGCAGCACCTGCTCCACTGCAGCCTGTGGAATTTCCTCAGCAGCCCTGGGAGAAGCTAGCACTCAACATCGTGGGACCGGTGGTGAGAGGGCCCACTACTCAGCGTTTTCTTCTCGTTTTAATAGATTATTACTCTAAGTGGTCTGAAGTACAAGCTGTTTCTTCAGTCACATTGTCTAGGGTTATTAATTTTATGAAAAATGTCTTTGCACGTGAAGGCTTGCCTTGTGATTTGGTCATGGACAATGGAGTTCAGTCTGTTACCCTCGAATTTCAACACATTCTGCGTGAGCATGGTATCAAGCATATCAAAACATCTCTTTATTATCCACAAAGTAATGGCCAAATGGAGTGATTTAACCGCGTCCTAAAGTCTTGTCTGGAACTGGCTGTCGTACATGCATGTCCTCTTCCTGATGCGGTACGGGGCTACCTTGAGAAATATCGCAGGACCAAGCATCCTGCCACAGGTCAACCACTTTCGTTTCTTCTACATGGACGAATTCATCGGTCCAAGCTAGATTTACAGGGTCTACCGACTCGAGAAGTACTAGTTGAACCTGTGCAGCGTGAAGAACTCCACGAAAGAGTACATCATTACCAACACAAAATGAACACATATTTCGATAGACGTCGAGCTGTGCGACGACCACACTTTGTACCTGGTCAAGCCGTTCGGATTTTCTACCCTCAGCATCGTAACAAGTTGCAGAGTTGTTATTCCAAGCCACCAGTGGTTCAAGCACAGGTCGGTCCGTCTACCTATCAATTTGCCGATGGGCGACGCTGGAATGCTGCAAAGTTAACGAAAGCTTTATGGAACCACATGCAGAGACAGGCAAAACCAATGCCCGGGATGATGATGATGATGATGACGCCGATCCTCGTCCTACACAGCATTCCCAGCCTGTTTCCCTCTACTGCAGCTCCTACCGTCTTTCCTACGACCTCGGGTTCTGGTTCCAGCTTTCCTGAACTATCACTGTCTGCTGTGACGGGGCCCCAGCAGGTTCCAGTTCTTACCTTTCCAGTGGCTGGACCACAGCCGGTTCCAGACCTGGCCCTTGTTCCTTGACCACAGCTGGTTCCAGACCCTCCCTGCCCTTCCAGTTCGTGGTCCACGGCCTATTTTAGAGCCTGACCGTCTACCTATAGTTTCATTGGGACCTCTGGCTAGAAGCAGCCCTGTGGTGTCCCGTCCTAATATACCCACATCGATGCCTCCTCTAGAAGACATCAGCCCTGGTACACCCACATCGGTGCCTCCTCTAGAAGACACCGGTTTCACTGCAAAAAGTTGTTGTGCCCCCTCGGTTCCAGAACTCGCAGCAACTGCACCACCAGTGGCCCCAGGTCGCCCAGTGAGACAAACGAAAGACTCCCATCACTCTCAAAGACTACGTAATTTCGCTTTTTAGTCATACCTCTGCCACGTCTACATCGGAAATTTGGGATATATGACTGTCATGTTCTGTGCTTCAGTGTGTATCTTTTTTTCCATGTTATGTTTGTTTGTTTTTTCAGGAAGGGGAAAATGGTTGTGAAACAATGTCAAAGTGCCTTTTTTCCATTAGCAATGATGAAGGTGTTGGAAGTATTAAAACTCGCTTTTCAGATTTTTCGTAGCGACAGCTGGCAACCCCTTAAAGGCCTTTTTTTGTTTTTTTTTGTTATCGTACTCTTGCAGCACCGTCAACTCAGTTTTTCAAGGAAGGGAGAATGTTGTATAGTGATGTTGATGATGAATTAAAATAACTGACGATAAAAGAAAGAAGAAGAGCGGCGCCTGCGGTGGCAGCTAGTCGATGTCATAACCTCAACGAAGTCTGACGTGTCCTGCCTCGGCTTTACGAACCTCTCTCGGGGTAGCCGCGGCGGCCCGGCGCGGAATTGGACGATGCGTACCGAGACGAATCTGAACGGCCGAGATGATTCGGTAAGCCTCCGCAACATTGAGATAGACAGGCGCGCCTCGGCCCCCTCTACATCGTCGCATCGGTCGTGCGGCCGGAGCTTTCAAGCCAGGACTGACTCCACAGTGAATACAATAGGAGTTAAAAAATCGAACGCCTTTACCCTTCTTAAATTCACCTCCCCATTAGAACAATTTAGCGAAAACAAACAAGCAGCTTATATGCTTCCAAGAAGATCCAAGATATAATCTAATCGTCATACATGCAACCAAAATGGTTCCTGTACCTTGCCAACATGATTAGAATCGCTATACATGCTGCCAATATGATTTCTGTATTTTTTCTACATGCTTATGAAAGGCAACCACGGAGATTCCAAAAGGTGCCACCATACTTAAAATCGTTATGGTTACAGCCATTATGATCCCCTATACGTGCCACTATCAGTTGACCACCGCAAATGAACGACCGCTAGTATACGGTTCAAGCTCAGGTATGTGTGGCCGGCTTATAGTGTAATATTACGGCGTCAGACGTTCCCGGTAACTTTCTTACACCGAAGAACACCGGTCAGCTTTGCAAATGTTCGAGGTATGGATAGTTCGGTATCCTCCCCCCTTCCACGATCCGTCTTCGGCGGTCTACGTGCTTCAGCCACTTCAAACCCCAAGCGGTCAGCAAGGGCGCGGTCGAGTTGAAATTCAGAGTCGGAAAGAGAGCACCGGTTCTTTTTTCTACGTCACCGTGCTACCGAGAGTGGAGGAGCGCCCTCGCCGCCGCAACCAGCCGCAACCCCGCAACTGCTGCCGGCGTCGGCGAAGGGCGAAACGTAAAGGGCTGTTTGTACTTCATTGTAACGTCAAAGAGCGCCCGAGCTCGTTCACGTTCGCTGACGCTATCTGCGAACGGAATGTCTGTACTCGAACGTCGAGTTGAACGCGGCGCAGCGCAGCGCAGCTTGACGCGCGACAGCGTAACTTGCGACGGACTTGAAATGCTCCACGTTCGACGTCGGACGACGACGGCGCCGACAGACGCTATCCCAGAAGCCCTCGCGCGAGTGCCTCATTCGGGAATCCGGTTGTCGGGGCGTCGGGGTCGTCGGGGCCAGTCGAAGTGTGCGAGATGCTCATTTCTGGTATCTGAACCTGTCGTTCTTGCCTTGTGTCGTGTGCAGTTGAGTTCCCGTGTTGGTGTGCGTATTGTATCGCTCAGTCAAGCGCTGCGCGCTCGACTGGGCGAGCGTGGGCGTGGACGTGGACCGCTCCGAGGATGCGCTACCCTTGATTCTCGATAGGCCTATCGACCTAACGAGCCGGTGGGCCGTGGTGTTGGGGTGCCGGCAGAAGCTGGAAGCTCGATGAAGCGCCAAAGGTTAGGGCAATTAGAATTACGGATGACCTAATGTGTGTGCTATTTATAGTCATGTGCTAGTCGCACTCACCGGCAGTCTTTCCCGATCGAAAAAGCGTCGTCGAATATACGAGAACTGCGGACACAGTGAAACCTCTGGACTATTCTGCCGGCCAATAGTTTTCAGCTTGGCTGTCTCAAGCTTGTAAATGGTCCCAGCTTGTAAACGATAGTAGCGGTACACGATTATAATTAGACTGAATCCTGCATTATTTGTATAGGTTTTGTAAATGCGTTACAATTTCGAACGGGTTCATTGCGTATTTAGGCATCGTCCGCTCTCTTGGGTGTTTGCTTCTTAAGTCAGCGTGGAAGTCTACTATGATGATAACACACCGGCTATCTGTCAGAGAGAGGTCTCGGTGGAATATCGAGTGCATCGATCTCATTGAAGCATTTCGGCGGAATCGCCGGAGTTGCTTGGCACGACTCCGGCGAACCTGTGAAGCCGATAGATACGACGGACGCGATATCACTATTTTGTCGTTTTGTTGACATTTTTGTGACATTTAAGATAAAATAAATGCTGGTGTGCAGTCGTTATCACTTCACTGGGTGGTAGCTTGCGTCACCGCTAGGTGGCGCAAGCTACCATTCATAGATAACCCGTATAGACGATGGGGTTGCTACCGAGACGCGCATGCGCAAAGTTCGACAATTGGTAGGGGCGCGCTGGACCAGCGCTGGGCCACGCTGGACTGTAAACAACATCGTTCGGGCGCTCCTGGGTGCGGCGTAGTGGCCGACGAACCATAGAGTAATATAGTAAACGGAAAGAGAGGACACTGAAGCCGATTCGCGGCCCAGATAGTGCGTTTAATGCCCTCCGCTACGTGGCGCTTTTCTGTTATTTGGTTAATATTAATTGGAGCTCTTTCTCCGAGAAGTATTTATTTTTTAAATTGTTATGCTTTAGAATTATTTAAAGTAATTAAAACGACTAAATAGTTTTAATCAGATACGTCACAAAAACCACGTGATGAATGGCGCCTGCCATGGCCTGCCTGCTTGCCTGCACGCCGTCGCCTCTGCATCATTCTGCATGGCCTCTGCCCGTCCGTGCCGTGCGTGCCATCCGTCTGTGCTTTCTGCTGCATCATATTCGGTCGGCTTTGCATCAATCAAGGTGACGCATGACCGCCCGCGTCCTCGCATGGTCGGCGAGAATTTGTGGAGCCGATCGGTTTGAGTACGTGCTGTTGTTTCCGCCGGGCTGTCGGGCTGCACTTGATTGTGTGGGCATCTTGATTTTCGATGAGATAGTTTTAAAAAAGAACTTAACTCACGTCCCTGCACGCAACATTGTCCTTGGATTTACAGATGACGGTGTTGAACGTATTTCTAACATTACGAATAGAGCCTTGGTTGTTGTGCTTTCTGAAATTTTCAGGAGGCGGGGTGGGCTTAGCCCCTTGCATACACTGTTGGGCAGGCACGTAGCCAGGATTCTGTTTCGGGGGGGGGGGGGGGCTTATGACAAAATGCTGTATGAGGGGGAGGGGGAGAGGAGGCCCCAGCAAAATGAAAGATTTCAAGGGGAGGGGGGGGCGAGCCCCATGCCCCCCCCTCCCCCTGGCTACGTGCCTGCTGTTTTGCACACTCCAACAACGTCTTCTGTTAAACGCAGTCTCCTCAGTTCTCTCATTCGGGAGCTAAAGACTGTTGGCTTCACAGTAAAGGCTGTGGTCTGTGATATGGGGGCTTCAAACGTAAGCTTGGCCAACCAACGGTGTGTGTGTTGATAGGCCATTTTTTGAAGTTGACAACGAATATGTTTACTTTATCTTTCATGTTCCGCACCTCTCCAAAACAACCAAGAGCAATCTCCAAGCACAGAAACTTTGCATTGGAAATGAGGTCATTGGGTCGTCCCATATTGTTGAACTTTATCGTTCTACCCTTGAGATGAGCTTGCAGTTGGCTCCGAAACTTACTGAGAGACATTTTTCAAAAACCTTTCAGTAACATGGAAGTAAATCGTGCCGCACAGGTACTGAGTGCCTCACTCTTTCTTGAAATCGTATTTCTTGTTTATGCCAAGGAGCTTCCTGAGGCAGCCATGGCTACAGCCTATTTCTGTGATAGGATGTACATACTTTTTGATTGTCTGAATAGCTCACAATTCAACAAGAAGTTTTGTCATGCCATTCTGAAGGGAGAATCTGAAATACTAGATTACCTACACCAGCAACTCGGATGGATATCAGCATGGCAGTTCCAAAGTAGGAGACAGCCACAAGCCATCATAGGGTGGCAAGTTACTATAAAATGTATCCTCATGCTCTGAAACGAGCTTTCAAACAGCCATGACTTTAAGTTCTTACTTACACGACGCCTTAAGCAAGACCCACTTGAAAAACCTTTTGGAGCTATATACGACAAATGGCCGCCACTAGAGGATATTTCTGAGCTGGCATCAGATATCAAGTCTAACGTAATTGGTGACTCGTCCACTTACTACGTGTGGGGCTATTCGATCAAGCTTGTGCTTGAACAGACTATTCACAGCTGTGGCTGTTCTCAGCTGCTATGGGATAAATCTGATAACTTGACCAGGCCTCACCAGTACTTTCTTGTGCTTGAAGCATGCCACGTGCCAGGAAAACTCTTCGGGAACTTAGTAGTACGATCACAGGCTGCCTTTAATTTCATTCAGCAACTAGAAAATCACTTTCTTCCAATAATAGAGAGTGTGGCACATGTTCGAGGAGTCTATACCGCCGTGTATCGCACACTTTGAAGTCTGGGTGGTTTTAGCCTTTGCTCAGAGAAGTAGCCACAAACGGCTTTTAAAAATGTTTTGCAGAATACGCGCTTGAATTGGCATGTTCGATTACTTAACCGGAATTCGGACAAAGTTCGGTTGCACTCTTCAGTGGCTGGTAAGCAACTAGACAGGTTTAACTGTTAATAATGTATTAACGGAGGCTGTTGCCAAATCAAAAATAGAAAGCGCTTATTAATTGATCGGTGCTGCTTGCACTCCAAACATTTGTTTCCCCTTTTTCCAGCAAATGTGTATCACGGCTGACGAACAAAAATACTTATTCACTTTCTACAGAATTTCTATAGAAAATAGTGTATAGAGGGTAAAAATATTCTAAAGAAAATGCATCCAGTTGTATCCACTGTCCATAGTTTTTTAGCCTCTTTTTCTGAAGCTATTCTTCTTCCTGAACAATTTCGGGAATGTTTAGGGACGTTGAATCTTGTCAGATTTCGAATAGAGCTCTCCTTGTTTGGTAATAGCTTGCCCGCAGTGAGTTTGAGGCTAATATAAAAATTGGCGATTTTTATATTAGCCGGAAATTGGGAATTTGTTCTATCCGGTGTGTACTTCGCACTCTTATTATACTCTTATGACTGGTAATGATCGCGATGTGTTATATATTTCTGTACTTACTTCCCGTGGCCGAGTCGGCGTGAAAGTGAATGAATCATTCAGCATGTTCTCTGTGGAAAATTTTTGTTAACTTGGTTCTGCTAACAATCTATTACGAAGTGTACGATATGCCGAACTCCTTCATATTAATTTATTTTTGTGAGTATCAGTTTCGTATAAAACATACAGAGCTTTTGAAGTAAATCATGTATACATGGAGGTGGTCCAATAAAATGTTTTCGAACCACTTACTGTTGTTGACCCCGGAATGCTCCACCAGCCAGGAGTCTGTGGCGGTTGTGTAACTTCTATGTTTTACAATAGGAAAAGAACAAGAAATACACCTCTGTTTTCTAAAGTAAATTGAAATATTCTGTGACACATTTTGCACGGATTCTACCGTAAAATTTAAAATAAAAGTCTGTCAATATTAGAAAAAAAAAAAAAAAACAGCGGCTTCGGGAGTCGAGGAGCGAGGCGGGAAGGAAAGAGAAAGAGAAGGGTACCGAAGAACCGGAGCAAAAACGCCCAAACCGAAACCGAAACTAATTTGACCGGAACCGGAACCAGATTATGCTTAATGCCGCCCGCTAGGAGCGCTACCGGTCACTCGTCTATCTGGGCCGCTGGGGCCTATGGCAGTGTCCGCTCTTTACCATGTGTATATTACTCTATGGACGAACGTCGGTCTGCGGCGGCGCGCTTTGCGTTCGTCCACGTTGAAGTATAAGCAGCCTTTAAAGCTGAAGACGACAGAAGCTTCCGGCTTCCGTCCTCTGTCGTCGCAGAGACGCAGCGGCATGGCGAATGACCTAGCGGGTCGGTGACTCTGTTCTACTCCGACCCTGGATCTCAACTCGACGGCGAATTATCATATGGTGAATTCCAATGGTAGATCCGGAGCGCTTTCAAAAATCTGAGACGGAGGAGAAATTCTTTTGTAGAACCCGCACCGAATCGAAGAGCGGAAGATGGACTCGCATTTTCGAACCGACCCACTGATTCGCCCGAGACGGTCGTTCATTCAAAATGGCCGCTGCTTGAACTCGAGAAGCCGAGCAAAGCCCTCGGCCGACTGATCTTTCCGAGGGCTAGTCAAAACTGTCACTGTTTAGCTACAGAAATAACACGCGACACAGGCCTGGCGAAAATGTCCGTACCGTGGAGCCCGTGTGACAAATAACGAGAAATACGTCCACGTTCGCCACCGTCACATCCCTATCGGCCGCCTCGGAGCGGCGGGCACGCACAGCGATCGCCAGTGGTGGAGATCAGATTGCTGGTAAGACTTGAATAAACTAAAAGAGTAAACAAACCATCGCTTGCATGGGCGTTGCCTAATTTCTTCTTGCTTTATTGCATGGGAGAACGCCGGCAGAATGCAGTCTAAAAAAGGTAAACAATCATTGGCTGCGGAATGAAGAGGCCTAACCTTGCGTCTTCCTCCGGATTTTCTTTCGTTCTTTTCTCGCTCTTCCTCTCACGATCACAGATGTGAGTGCTTACGATTTACCACACTCCAGTGCCGACTTTATATCCCTGATCTACTTGAGGTAGAAGCGTTCGAGCCGTCAAAATCCCGCGTAAACAACCGGACGCGTCCGCAGAGATCGGACTCGACGGCCTGACCGGCCCGACGACCTCCCCGAAGGAAAAATCCATCAATGTAACGCTGTCTGGCAGTCGATGCTTCAGTGGACACCTGTCTGTGCCTGATTGTACGTCAAGCACGTCTGATTGGCCAACAAGTTACTCTGACCGACAGTCAAACTCCAGTCAAACTCCGCTTGTCGGCTTTCTGATGGTTTCCTGGTGGCAGTCGGCCGCCGCGAAATGTCGTCAAGATTTCTTGGTGGCGATTCTGACTTTACATCGATTGTCTCTGACTGCGCGTCAAAAGCTTTGGCGTGCAGACAGACGTACAGTCAAGGACGTAAAGTTCGTTCGGATACCACTATTTCGTCAAATCTATGAATACGAGAAATAATCTACGCACGAGAAAACGATTTCGGAACGTGAGCCCATAAAACCGCTGATGTTAGAGATATGACAAGCAGGGCACCCGACAAACCTGATCAGATGCCCGCCGAAACGCCGAACATGCCGAGCACGCCAAACGCGCCACTTTCTACTTTCGTCACTTTCGCTTCGCCCATAGAAGCTTCGCCGAGCTTCCATGAACGATCGCTCTCAACTCGTTTTGTTTGCGCGCTTGAGCCACCCTGTCGATCCAGCCCGGGCGCATCGACTCCACTCGTTCTTCGAACGAAGCCGACGCGGCAACGTTTACATGAATGCGGACTAGAAGGTGGCGCCACGCCGTGTCAAAGCTCGAAGTTATGCAGTTCCGGCAGTTCCGGCACCAGCCGCACCACGTTTTCCGGTTCGTCGCACGTGGAGGCATTTCGACGCGTTGAGTGAACGTAAAGATCGTGCCCGCTGTCTTCGGTGCTGTTGAAGAAGTTACGAGACGGGAGAAACATCAGAACCCAAGCGTTGAGGGCTCCAGGCCGGGCCACTCTGGACCAGAGGCGACGTGTGTGCGCACGCTTTGAGGACGCCTCCGCGCTTCCCCGCGCCAGACCTCGCCGATCGCGACCGGACCCCGAGTCCGCAAGGCTGCCGACCCATTGCAGTTTGGCTCGGCGTCTGGATGCGCTGGTGTGCTTGGTGACAATACTTGGACAACTCGGATACCGCTTGCCCGCCGGAACTTCCCGATGCACTCAACACTGGATACTGTGCTTGTGCGTGCTGTGTGTGTGTTCCGTGCACCGTGTTTGGTGACGACACGTGCCTTGCATTGTCTGTTGCAGTGGGCGGCAGCGCTTCGAGAGTTTAGGTTCTGCGCTCGCGTCGGTCTGCCGGCCGGCGCTCGCCCGGCGGCGGCGTTCGCGCTGCGGGCGCACGGATACTGACGCGCCTATCGTTGCCCTGGATGGATACCCACTGACCTCGGCTTTGAATCTTATGAGTGTGCGAAGCTGCCGACCCATTGCAGTTCGGCTCGGCATCTGGATGCGCTGGTAGTGCTTGGTGACAGTACTTGGACAACGCGGATACCGCTTGCCCGCCGGAACTTCCCGATGCACTCAAACACTGGATACTGTGCTTGTGCGACTGCTGTGTGTGTTCCGTGCACCGTGTTTGGTGACGACGCCTGGACGACCGTGTGCGCCGCCGGAATTATCGCTGCGCTCACCACTGGACTCTACAAAGTATTTCGCGCTGCCCTTAGCCGTTCACGAGAGATCGTCGCAATTTCAGACCCAGTCCGCCTGGGTCTGAAATCGCGACGATCTCTCGGTTGTAACGCTAAGGGCATAGCACAAATTCTGTTGTAGAGTCCAGTGGTGAGCAACGAATTCCTCAGCGGTGCGCCGCCTGGGTCAAAAAGTTGGGGCTGGAAATGCGCGGTTTCAGGGTGGATACGAACTGGTGCCCCAGTTTCGGGTCTAGGTGGAACCGGCATTTCTCATTCCGGCCTATATCTGAAATTTCCGCACGGGTCCCTTTTACCTGAAAAACGCAAATTTGGAAGGTACATTCCATCAAAGACCACCATACGTTATTTGGGACATTCCATCGGTGGCAGGTCAGACGTCATCTGATGGAACATCAGGGCACGTTCCACCAGGGCTGCTGACTGGCAGTCAGACGTCATCTGATGGACCATCAGGGCATGTTCCACCAGGGCTGCTGACTGGCAGTCGGTGTCCCAAATTGCGGCCATCTTGATGGAATTTTCAATAGGGTCAGCAACCTCGCCCATATGCGCGCTGCCGAGCTAATGTAAATTACGTACGCGCTTCTGTCATCATCTGCTAAGGTCTGCGGGATTCTAGGGAGCGGTCATGGCACGATTTGGGGAACTCTGCTGAGCAAGCGCTGCCAGACATCTACGAGCGGAAGATGACCAACTTGAGCCAGATCTGCGAGTGGAAAATGCGTGCTCTAAATGAAGTACTTTTCGAGCGCTAGAGATATGAGAACGGAATTCATTAATAGTTCAACCAGGGGTGGTCAGCCTAAATCAGATCGGCGCGACCGGCTGGCCTCGCCCGACCGCGCGAAAACTTCGAAGTTAGGCTTAGGATCGTCACAGAACCGAACGCGTCTTTCTGTGAAGCGGAAAGCGAATCTGAACTCCTTTTCGTCCTGCTTTTAGGTTATGATGAGGTGCGCTTCACATGTAAACATGTGCGCCAAGTGTTCGTGACAATTTTGAGCTGAAATAATTGTGCTTAATCATGGGTTTTCATTTCCCGAATGCGTAAATTGAGCCAATGAACTAGGAGCCATGCTTGAAAACGACGTACAATGTTAAAGTCTACCTAAACGATTTAAAAAAAAACAAAAAAAACAATATAGTTACGGCTGGTGCGAGGCTGGTCCCAATGCAATGGTAAGCACTTTGAGAGCCTTTCTGAACTGCATGTAAGCAATCTATCGCACAACAAGACGAGCAAGGGCGACAAGCTACGAGTGCCAGCGACGAGCGACGGAGATTTGTTACTGTCTCTGGTTGCGGCGCTCGGTTTCTGAATTTTCTAGAAAACGTCGCTCATTGCCCTGGTTGCTTGCTCCTTCACGTTCATAAAGTGTGTCTCGTCGCACGGCTGACTGAGCGACAGCGAGTCCTCATCGCTGTCACGTCGCTCGCCAAATCGCTTACATGGAGTACACCGACCTACATATTTCTGAAGCGGTGCAGGAGGTGCATGTGAATTGAACGAAGCTTTTCTACACCGCGAGCATTCTCTTGACCAACTGACACTAGCTGTTGTTTTCGCCCTGTTGATTGCAGTTATGCAAAACAGGGGCTGCTGGTTTATCATATATACCCACCACTTCTTTTTTTATTTCAAACACATCACTGGCCTAAAAAGTCCTGCTGTCCTTGAGTTTCGTCTATAGGAGTCTATCGCTTCTGATAGATATGTTAATTTCTGCTTTGAGCCCCTGCCCTGCCCTATACAACATCTGGCATAAATCAGTGTTTAGATCTCCTTCCGAGACCTAAGGTGGGTCGTTGTCATTGAATACAGGAGTCAGAGGTGTCTCACGGGTGTGTTGCTGGTGGCTCTTAAAGCCCTGTCAAACTGAGGCCACACGACGGCAACAGCAACGCAACACGTTGTCCCACAGTCGGTCAACTTGTTGCTCGTTCCACGTACAAACCTGTCACATCGCGGCAACAGCAGCACAACATGGACGACAACTGAAATGTTGCCTAGGCATGAAAGCTTTAGGCAACAAAAACAGCAGTAACTTGTGTTGGACAAGTGTGTTGCCCTGATCACTGGCTGAGTGAATTTAGGGCCGGCAGCACGATAGCACAGATAGCTTCGATGGCAAAGCTGGTTCCTCTCAATAACATCTTACTCAGTGCGTGTATCTCGCCAGTCACATGAAACATAGAACAACTTTCTTAATCAGGCTCAGCTTAACATGGTATCTTACTACAAATATTTAGGTGTACATATAACTTCTAATCTCTCATGGAAAACAGATGTACTATCGGGGAAAAAATGAAATGCGAACAGAGGAGCGCGTGGCTTGCCGTACAGGCTGCGCCACCTGGAAGTGAGCCTAGGGGCGAGGGTACGTGCCTACTCCGATGTGTTCACGCCCTTCGCTCGGCGCTCCCCAAGCTTCGGCAGTGCGCCTCTCAGTGCGCTGGTTCCTGAAAATCGCGGACGGATTTGAGGGAGGCTTGGCCGCGGCAGAGTCGTGAACAGTGAACATTTCCGAGCCCTCGATCATCTCGTCAAGCCTGACATCTGTCGGACATTTTTGTCAACTTCAAGCGTCTTATCTCTTCCGAGTGGGCGGTGCCTTTGGGTGTTTCGCACACTTTGGCAGCGGCGGCGACAGCGGACGGACGTGCACTAACGACAGCATTCCTGTACATTACAGGTTGGTGATTTGTTTTTCCATATTTATTCTAAAAGTGCGATTTTCGAAGTGCTGTCGCTGTTGCTGCCACACGTGTTGTGCCGCATATCAACTTGTGCTGTGTGATTCTAGTTTGCTATTTTGTAGTACTGACCGTTGGTTATGGGGGAAAGAAATCCCGGAAGTCTGAATGATGTGGTGAAAGCCATAGGTGAGAAGCAGCCAAATAGCATCAAGGAAGTTGTTAAGGTTCTAAATGACCTGATAGTTCGACTTGACGCATTTGCGACCGACATAAAAAGTGACGTCGAGAAGGTAAAGAGCTCGAATGTTGAAATCTACACTGAGCTGGTCGGTATACGATCATCGCTCACCTTTTTGAACGCGGATGTCGAACAACTAAAAAAAGATGTCGGGGGCTTCCGTCGAGAGCTATCGGAAGTAAAGGTCCAATGCACTCAAAACCAAAGAGAAACCCAGCAACTAAGCAAAGAACTCTGTGACGTTAAAAGAGAAGTCGTAGAACTGAAGCAATATTCTAGAAACATGAATCTCGAAATTAAAGGGCTACCTATTCTTCCAAACGAAAACTTGCAGAAGGCTGTGGAAGTAATTGCGACCGGTCTAGGCGCCGAGATTTCTGAGGGAGATATAGATGTAGTGCATCGAGTCCAGTCAAAGGACAAAGGGAAGCCGAATGTGGTGGTGAAGTTTTCCTCGCGTACAGCACGTGACAAGTTGTTGTGTGCGGCCAGGAAGACGAAACTCAACACAAGTCTTCTAGGCTTCGAGGCAAACGACCCACTGTACGTAAATGAACATCTTTGTGTTGAGAACAAGATTTTGCTTAGTAAGGCTCGCCAGGAGAGGCGAGAAAAGAACTGGAAATTTGTTTGGGTAAGACAGGGCAAGATTTTCATGCGGAAGTGTGAAAACTCTCCTGTGCTGCATGTGACGTGTGAAGGGGACCTTGCGAGAGTTGTGTAGTCGTCATAATGCTAGCGCCTTGTTCTGTGTTTTAGGGATCATTATGCCTTACACTTTCCAACAGGTTGACAATTTAATGCTAAACCATGATTCTTTTTCTTTGTTTCATAGCAATGTACGCAGTCTAAGAAAAAATCTAAATCAACTACTTGCATGTATTTCACGGCACCAACAAGCATATGATATAATTGCTGTAAGTGAAACATGGCTTCAAACTACTGAAATGGCTCTTATACCCGGGTACATATTTTCCTCCCTTCCACGGGTCGCACGTACAAGGGGAGGTGGCGTTGCATTCTTTGTGAAAGAGGGCATTGTCTTTGAAGTTGTACATACTGCCTCTATCAGTGATGAACATATTGAAGCACTTTTTATTAAACTTCCTTGTAGTCTAATAATTGGAGTAGTGTACCGTCCTCCAAGCAACGCAATGACACCTTTCTTAGACAAATTCGAATCGGTTCTTGTACAAATAACTCATAAGCATACCGGCCGCATTGTAATCCTTGGAGATTTTAATATTGACTTGGCATGGGATACGCACAATGATTATACTCTTCTTCTCGAATCCTTTAGCTTACACAATATTATACATGAACCCACTCGTATTACCAGTACTTCGAGTACGTTGATCGATCACGCTCTTTGTAACATCGATAGCGGTGTGTGTGCCGGAGTTTACTCTGATCCAATAGCGGACCATCTGCCTATTTTTGTTATTTTGCAAAACCAGTTGTCTATAAATGCGAATCTTTGTCCTAAAATGCGCACCAAGGTAAACTATGTCCTACTACGAAATATATTAGAACAAACAAATTTTTATGCTTTGTATAATCATGACATCAACAATGAATATCAAAACTTTGTTCATACTCTTAAAAACGCAACAACGCAGAGCGCTGATAGTAGGACAAACAGCAGATATGGAGAGCCGGTCTGCCCTTGGATGACGAGTCAAATTTTAGGCGTGCTGAAAGAGAAAGACAGCTGGTATCGTAAATGGAAACAAAACAAAAGCAACAAATATTATCTAGGACAATTTAAGCGATTAAGAAACGCATCTGTTTCTCTTATGCGGAAAAGGAAACGGCAATATTACTCTTCTCTTATCGAACAAGCCGACGGGAATGCACAAAAGATTTGGGATATAGTTAACCACGCAATCGGCCTTCGCTCAAATCGACGTGTGCAACCCGAACTAGCCAACCAGGAAATGGTAGACAATTTTAATGACTACTTTACAAACATAGGTCCTCTCCTAGCAGCACAGTTGCCACATGTGATAGTTTCCAGAAGGTTACCGGCTTCGGTTGTTAATACCTTTGTCTTACAGGAAATTGAGATGGCTGAAATTGCGTCTACGATTGGAAGTCTTCGAGTAAACAAATCGGCCGGGCTCGATACCGTTCCAGTAAAATTAATAAAAGATAATATAGACATTTTAGGCGTCCATCTTCTACACCTGTTTAATCATTCACTGGAAAGCGGGATATATCCCAATGATCTCAAAACAGCAAAGGTTGTGCCCATTTTTAAAGAGGGCAATACTTCCGAGCCGTCTAGTTATCGACCAATATCAGTATTAAGTGTAATTAATACAATTTTTGAAAAAATAATTTGTAAACACATCCAGGAATTTATAAGTAAGTACAATATTATCTGCCCTAGTCAGCACGGATTTAGGCCGAACAGATCTACCTCTTCCGCTGTATTCGTGTTAACCCAGCTTCTTAATAAGGCTCTTCATGAAAATAAAATTGCTGTGGTTGTTTATTTGGATATAAGTAAGGCCTTCGATACAGTTAATCACAACATACTATTGAACAAGCTCCATGAGTACGGTTTTAGGGGAAAGATATTAGAGTTATTTCAAAGTTATCTTTCTAAACGAACACAATGTGTAACGATTAATAATTTTATCTCTACACCACAAACAGTGCTTACAGGCGTACCACAGGGCTCTGTTTTGGGGCCCATTCTTTTTTCTCTGTATGTCAATGATTTTCCTTCTGTTTTAAGTCTGTCTGAAGCATTCATGTATGCAGACGATACGGCATTAGTCTTTGTCGGGGACACAATAAGTGAACTACAAGGTAAAATAAATGAAGAATTAACAAGGGTCTTAACGTGGTTCAGTAGTAACCAACTTACACTTAACATAAAAAAACTAAGTACACTGTGTTTCACTCTAGGAGAAAGCAAACAAATTCTGAAGAACTAGCTATTTACTTAGATAACGTGCAGTTGCTGCATGTTTCCTGTTACAAATATTTAGGTGTCTTGTTTGAAACCGATATGCATTGGAAGAATCAAATTAAAAACATGAGCACAAAACTTGCACACGGATGCTACACTCTACTAAAGGCTCGGGAGTTTTTTAATCCGTCTATACTGCGCATTCTATACTTTGCATTTGTACACAGTCACTTGAATTACTGTATAGAGTCTTGGGGCGGAACATACACCACGTATTTAGAGCCACTCAGTCGATTACAGAAAAGGGCTATGAGACTCATTACTTATTCTAGATATACCGAACCAAGTGGTCCTCTATTTCGATCAGTTCGTGTGCTGCCACTAGACCTCCTATACAACTTAAAAATAGCTGAAACAGTCCTTAAAATAATAAAAACTAACGACCCACTCCCATTACATCTATTTAAATTACCATTACGGAATACAAGAGCTGCAACAAATAATTTGTTTAATTTGCCACCTTGTCGAAATGTTTATGGAGAAAGGCTTATTGAATTCAACGGTGCCCTAGTATGGAATGATATCCCTAAAAAGTCACGTATATCACGTCTAATGCTCAACGTATGCTAGGCTACCTCGTGGCGTTACTTTTCATTAGCACCTGTTTCCCTCAAGCTAATTCTTCATAAAACTCTAGTTCGACCGAACAGCCGCTACCAGACACCTGATTTGCTTAAAAATTACCAACGACGTTTTAGGGAATGAAGTGATCTCACAGCAGGCAGTAGGCAAAAAGACAGCATTGAAAATTATTTATTCCATCAGTTGTTACGAAAGCCGAGTCCAGTCGGTGTCACCGTTTTCGAGGACTGTTAGTTCAGCTCAACACCACGCTACAAAATACGCTTTGGGGTACGGCTGGTGCTAACTCTCATTATGTAGTAGAAATAGAAATCGCATGAAAGAAAGAACCGAATAGAAACACCACACACGGCAGAGTAAACCCCGAGCATATATCAGCAATCTGACTTTCCTAGGTTAGGGCTATCTGCTTTGTCAGCGAATGAAGAACATTTTCGTCAAATAAAGGGTAAACTTGTTCCCGAGTCAGGTTTTCTAATCACAGTCACTGCTTGATGTCGTCCCGTAGCAATTTACGGCCCTTCAAACGCAGTAGCACTCTTTGAGTCACGTTTCCAGCGACTTCCGCGCAGCAAAAACGAAGGTAAACAACCAAGATGGCGGAGTGTTTTCCGTGTTGTCCCCGCCATCAGCGCGGTGTGACAAAGTGGTAGAACGACAAATCGAGAAACACGGTTGCAGGAGGCAGCAACATATTGCCCGACTCTTGTTGTTGCCGGCGATGTGACAGGGTCGTTGGCAACAAGATTTCCTCGTGTTTCCGGATAAAGTTGTTCAACTGTTGCTCTCAGTGTGACAGGGCCTTTACCGAATGGTGCTACCGAGGAGACAAGTGGTCATGCATGAGAACCCTCAAGTATGGCCGCCGTAAGTAGACATATTGCTTTTACCTTTGCTCAAACCACTGCTTTAAGAAATGCACAGTTTGTAAGTGTGCATCCTTCGATGCTTCTATAGCCGGTGATCGAGCTATAATGTGCAACGCTGTCAAGGTTAAAGTAGCTTCCGCAGTGCTCAACTTTCTCAATGCGAGTTTCACTAGTCTATGCAAATGAGAGGCAACACCACAGTAAACCACATGCTCTCGCAACAGTGCTGGGCTGTTGCACTGTGGAATGTAGTCTTGTCTTGACAAAGCAGCACCAAATCGTTGATGCCGAGTTTAGCTAATTTGGACACTCCGTTTTTTTTTTATATATTTACAAATACCTTCAGGGTTCCGAGGGGCATTACAGAGGGGAGTGGTGGTTTAGTGCGAGGCGAAACTTGGTGTTATCTGTGATGGTGACGATGTTATCGGGAAGGCCATTCCAGTCCACAATAGTTTCGGGCAGAAATGAATGCTGGTGGGCTGTAGATTTGGTCTTGGGTCGGGCAATCTTGCATGTGTGGTCCAGTCTTGAAGAAACATAGTTGGGTGGGCTAAGGAGAGACTGATTTAAAGAGGAAGAGTAATATACTTTATGCAGGAGGGAAAGCCTGGAAATTTTGCGGCGCAAAGAAAGGTCAGGGAGGGTTAATTGAGATTTCATTTCTGTGACACTGGAAAAACGGGAGTAATCGGAAAGAATGAAACGAGCTGCGCGGTTTTGGACTGCTTCTATTGCATTGGTGAGAAATGAAAGGTGGGGATGCCAGATGGATGAGGCGTATTCTAGTTTAGGGCGAATAAGAGTAATATAGAGAAGTCTTTTGAGGTTAGAAGGAGCCATCTTGAAATTACGCCGAATGTAACCAAGAGAGCGATTAGCTGAGGATATGATCTTATTAACATGATTATTCCAGGATAAATTATTAGTTAAATAAACACCAAGATATTTATATTCGGTAGTGGCCTGGAGGACGGTGTTATTTAGTGTTAATGTTGTTACGTGGGGGGAGGACGAGCGCGTGAAACATACATGCATGCATTTATTAATATTCAGGGACATTTGCCAAGTACGGCACCAGTCGGCAATTTTGTTTATGTCGCTCTGAAGTACCAGGTTGTCGTCGGGAGATTTTATCAGTCTATATATAACGCAATCATCTGCAAAAAGGCGAATTGAAGAAGAAAGTTGAAGTGGGAGATCATTAATATAGATTAGAAAGAGTAAAGGGCCAAGTACAGAGCCTTGCGGGACGCCGGAGGAGACTGGAGCTAAGGAGGAGGGCGAGTCGTTAGCGAAAACAAATTGAGAACGGTAGCTAAGAAAAGATTCGATCCATTTTAGAACGAGAGGATCTAATTTTAAGGAAGAGAGTTTGAACAGAAGGCGATTGTGAGGGACCTTGTCGAAGGCCTTGGCGAAATCAAGGAAGACAGCATTAGTAGGAAAACCGGAGTCGAGATTTTGAAAAAGGTCGTTAGTAAGAAACAGCAGCTGGGTCTCACATGAAAGTTGCTTGCGGAAGCCGTGCTGTGCGTGGTTGAAGTAATCGCAAGAATCCAGGAAACTGATAAGATGCTTGTAGATGATGTGCTCGAGAATTTTGCAGGAAATGCAGGTAAGTGAGATTGGTCTGTAGTTGAGTGGAGACGTTTTACTTCCAGATTTGTGGACTGGAATGACCTTTCCAATTTTCCAATCGGAGGGTACCACACCAGTCTCCAGAGATTGCTGAAAAATTTTAGTAAGGAAAAGTGCTGACGAGATTTTGGTGTTGGTTAGAAGTTTGGTGTTGATATCATCTATACCACATGAAGAGGACATTTTAAGGGATTCTATAATGCTTACTATACCGTCAAAGTTTATAAAAATAGGATCCATTGGGAAAACATTTGTTGTTGGAACGAGGGGGTCTGAACGATGGGTGTAGATACAGTGAAAGCATCGGAAAATACAGTGTTAAGAATATTGGCACAATCACTATTCAATATTTCATCACCAGAACTACTCACAAGGTTAATGTCTAGGGATGGTTTACCATTAACAATGCTCCAAAACTGACGAGGGTTGTTTAGTAACATAGACGGTAGGGTGTAGTGGAAGAATGTGTGCTTACGCTCACGCAACAAACACTTGTATTCAGACGAGCAAGTGGCATGCTTAAGCCAGGTCTCCGGTGTATTTAGTCGTTTAGCATTCCTAAACAGTCTTTTCTTTTTGTTTGAAAGTCGGCGAAGAAAATTAGTAAACCATGGCTTAGATGCATTCGATCGGACGTTTGTACATGGCACATAACGTTCGACAAGCTCGAGTAATTTGGCCTTATAGAAATTCCAATTTTCATTGGCATTGTAGTTATCAAAGTTCTCGTTAAAAGAGACGAAGTAATCCGAGAGCTGGCGGTTAATCATGTCGTAGTTACCCCTGTGATACAAACGAATTTTTTTAGGAAAAAACACTGACTTCTGTGGCTTAATATCAATAAAACAGTGTAGCGCTTTGTGGTCACTAATGCCATCTATAGGAGACAATGACTTAACTAGATGAGGATCAGCAGTAAGGACTAAATCAAGCACATTGGAACTGCTGTCGGTGACTCGTGTAGGAAAAGATACTACTTGGGAGAGATTAAAGGAAAGGCACAAGTCAATAAAATCTCGGCTTACATTCGTTTCGCCAGAGCTGGTTGGCGTCAGTGTATTCCATTCGATACCCGGAAGGTTAAAATCACCAAAAAGAAAAGTTGTTTTACTATGTGCTGCCAGAAAAGACAAATCATCACGAAGGCAATCACAAAAGTCCCGTGAGGCGTTGGGTGGACGGTAGCAAACACCGATCAAAATAGAGCCGTAGCAACATTTTATGGAAACCCATACTATCTCAAGAACACTTTGCATCGACACGATATGACATGGAATAGTTTTGTTAACAGCGATAAGAACCCCTCCTCCTCGACGATCCGCTCTGTCACACCGGTAGATGTTGAAGTTAGGATGATCCGGTAATATTTCATTATCATCAATGTCAGGATTGAGCCACGTTTCTGACAGCAAGACAACATCAGCATCACATGAACTTATCAGTGAAGACAAATCATCACGCTTAGGTAATACGCTACGTGCGTTTGCGTAAAGAACACTTAAGACACTCTGTGATTTAGCCGTATCAGTAGGAACACTCCCCACGCTCCCCTATCTCATGAGCTCTATTACACTGTCTGACTGGGCATCGTAAATGAAAGTCTTAGGGCCAATGTGAAGTTTGTTTAATCGAAGTTTAAAAGGCAAAGATTGACGTTTAGCAAAAGTGACGAGGTTATGGCGTGCAGCACGAGTATTTTCGCAGAAATCTTCCGATAGTGAAAACGAGCTACCCTTCAGCCGAAAACTGCTCTGTAGTATTTCGCTTTTGGTTTTAAATGACGCAAAACAAGTTATGATTGGTCGGTTTTTCCTTCTTGAAACTTGCCAATTCTATGAGCACGTTCGATATCAGAACTCGCTAAAGATATGCCAAGCTTTTCTTCTGTGAATTCTAGAACTTTATGTTCCGACGATGACCATGACTCACCGCGCGTGTCGGGAATACCTCGGAAAAGCAAGTTACAACGACGGGAACGGTTTTCTAGATCGTCACTCCGAGTGAGGAGCGAGGCTGTTACTGTTGCCTGATCGGCAAGAGCATCGCGAATGCTACACACTTCGGCTTTAGTTTCGGAAAGTGACTGAAGCTCGTTCTCAATTCCGGCAATCTTAGTGTTGATGGTTGATAAGGAGTTTTCCAACTGGGTTTGTTTATCAAGAAGAGTTCTAATATCTGACTTGATTGACATCTGACCTTCCCCAAGTCTCTTGGAATTGTCCTCAATTTTCACTAGTACCGCCCACATTTTATCCAACTGAGACTCCGGGACAGTGTCCGGCACAGTCTTCGGGCCAGGGTTAGACTCAACATCACCAGATTGCATTAACAAAGACAAAATAACTCTGGCGCACTCGCACGCCATGTAATAAAGCACCCTTGGGCACGGGAGCACTACAAGGTACAGGTTGTTAGACCTCTTAGAATGTAAAGAATAGCGTTTACAAACCTGTAACAAGGAAAACATCGTGGTATCAGCCGTGACGGTCGTGATCAAGCTCCCGTGCCCACTGACGCGCCGGCGGCAAGCGCCGGGGTTTTGTACGCAGGAAGAAGGGGGCGTCACTGCGTAGCCCGTTGACGTCATATCCGCCCCAGGATCCGTGACTGTGTGGAACTGTTGGTAGCTTGCCCATGTCGCTGGCGGTAGAAACGGCACCCGTAGATGACTTGCAGATGTCGAGATGACAGTGTAGCAATCCGTGGTGTTGTGGACTGCTGTGGACGACGATGGGGAAGC
>JAZHYW010027216.1:0-28578 GCA_037355805.1 Ixodes ricinus | reverse complement strand
GGACTCAAACGAACTCGCCGAATGTACCGAGTGCAGAAGACTGATGCTGCCGCCATCTATGTTGTAGAAAAGGTACCGACCTCAAACCGAAACTAGCGCCTTTCTGTTCGGAGTGATGGGTGGGGATGCGAGAGTGCAGTCACTACCAACGTTTATCTACAAACGTTGAACGCTGCAACCTGTAGTTTATAGTTGCGATGACTTCAAGCAACTCCGCTGCCGTAGAGATAGTTACAGACGGCGTAAATTTCCGCACCCAGCTGTCTACAAAGCAGCTGGTTGCGATCTTTCAATTCTTATAACCGTTTACACCGAAGAAAACTGATGAAGCTGTCCGAGCAGAAGCTTGATCCGTTTGAGCATGGTATTATGCGTGAACCACTGAAAGGGTGCGGCTTAAAACTAGTCTGTTGGAATATCCAGCAAACCTTTTCGTGGGACTTTCGATTTTGATCGTCATCAGAGGTGGATCTGATATTAGCCTTGGTGAGGACGTCGAGAACGAGAGCTTTCTCGAACAAAATACGACGGTGCAAGTTGGCTGACGTAGGTAAATGTTAAACATGATGATGTTGCCCAAGCCTCGGGTAGAGTCACTATGTTTAGCTTTCTCTGATGCTTATGGGGCAGTCAGAGGTTTCTGCTGGAAGAGGTTTGTCAACAAATGTTCAATTTTTCACCCGCACACGGATGGTGATAAACATCTCGGAAGCCGCTGATGCGTTTGTTCTGAGCATTTCTTGACGCACTGGTATATTTCAGCGTCTGTACGGCAGCAGAGCGACTTAAAACCTGCAAATAAAGCACGGGATGTCAATAGACCATTTGCTGTCTTACCCAAGCATCAAGGAGAATGCAGGGATTTGTGTTCCACGCGCCACACGCGCACGCCTTTCCTGTATAAATGATTCGAAGTAAATAACCAAAAGAAAGCATTGACGAACGCGCGTGCAAGATGCCATTTGTTTTAGGTTTTTGCTTTGGAAAAGTTACTACTGCTGAGGCCAGCACGTGCGGCGCGTGGAACACCAATCCCTGCATTCTCCTTGATGCTTGGGTAAGACAGCAATAGGTCTATTGCTTCCTTCATGAAATAGCAGACGCTCACAATTCAAGCTCGCGTTTGATTCCGTTGCCCGCGGGACGCGATTTCTATCAGAAAATCTACTTTTTTCCCTTTCGGTTCCGCGACACATCGTAGCAGACGAACCCCCGTCGTCTGCTCCCGCTCCTCGCCGGCCTCGCCGGAGCGAGGCATGACGGGATTGCATTTTGGCGCACGCCCGATTTTCTCGGTGCAGCGAGTGCATGCACGCGTGGGGTGCCGCCGCTGAAACGAACCCGGAGAGTGCAACCACTCGTGGAGTGCCTGCCGAAACGAACTCGCTTTACGCCGCGAGTGGGCACGCGTGGACACGAGTGCCGTGAAACGAACTCGCTATCAATCTGTATGGCATTAACGAGCTCGAAAGCAACACATAATATAGGCCAGGGCATCTATATTATTCGTCAAAAATATGAGCTTCCGATAAAATAATAAACATAACAAAAAATTATTTTGAAAAAACACATTTTCAAAAAATACCCATATTGAAAAAACAAAATAAAAAAAACCCAGTCTCGATTTCATTAAAACTCTGGGGTACAACTCTCCTTAGGCCAGGCAAAAAGAAAGTGCAAAAACATGTTGCATCATTTGCTTGGTACAAAAATTTTAACCAGTCAAAGTGGCGGTTGCAAAGCATCTTGACTCCGGCCTTTTTCGTTTCTCCCCGCTGCTAACTTTTTTTTCCTAAAAAATTGCAACTTTATTATTTTTTTTTTTTACAAATAAGAAAATTTATGTGTTGTAGCTTGCTGTTAGAGAAGATATCTTTCCAGATTTTCTTTTGCTTGTGGCTGTCTACGGGCACTCATGAAAGTTCACGCTCATGCGTGCAAGGTTCTGGTGGAGAACCAGCATATCACACTCCTGTGTTCGCATAAGTTTTGAAGCTGCCCCGGGCACTTGTGAAGAACATACAAACACGAAACAATGATTCCTTTTTGAGCGCCGTAAGCGAAATACGAGCTCCTACTCAGTGAACCACTGCAGTGTGTGTTTGGAAAAAAAGAGGGGGGGGGGGGGCGAAAGAGGCTGGGCAAGGCAGGACTCTTGACTTGATCGGGCTTGGATTTCGCATTTCTCGTTTATTAGAACTGTAGATAATAGAAGAACGACGCTTCAGGTACAAGGGTACTGGACGCTTATGTTACCGCGGAGCCATAGAGGAGGTTTACGTTTGCCGCACAGTATACGTATACGCCGTCAGGAGCTGGTAAGATATTTGAGCTCGCGTTTACCGCTAGGCAAACATAACATCCCCCTTGGCTCCGCCGTAACATAAGCGCACCGTACTCCTGTACCTGAGGCATCGCTCCTTTATTCTCTACAGTTCTAATAAACGAAACTCAGGCAGTCTTCAGCCTGACTCCGGCACGAACGTTCAGGTGCTTCCTTCCTTGCGTCTAAAAACGTAACAGCTACCTAAAGATGATGGCTCTCAACGCTTCCCCTTGAAGGAAATTTGGAGAATCCACTGAACTCTGATCGCATCAAGGTGGATTACTGTGACAGTTCATCTAGACTCTTTTAGAATGCGCGGTGGCAGAATTAATGTCTTCGCGGCAGTGATATCATCTGGACAGCTGTGTGTTTGTGCGTGTGTGCCCAGCAAAGGCACACAAGATGAGCAGTGCGGTCATGTCCTCTTGGTGGCGGGAACTGCTACAACCGAGCTCACTGCAATTAAACCTTTCGAAATCTGATTATAGCAAATGTACCATCTTGACATTGGTTCGAACTCGCAAGGCAGCCAGGAAGGCCAACAACAATTTAATTTTATGTGTGCCCGTTCTAAGCGACAGAAGCATCGCTAACTTTTGTGGTGTTTCGTGTAAATACATACTATCAGACCGAACTTCTTGTATGGAGTGGTGAAAAAAGTGAACTTTTTCAAAGAGTGCAAAGAGAGACCAGCGGCGGGGAGAAGCGAAAGCGCCGGAGTCAAGACGCTTCGCAACCGCCACTTTGACCGGTTAGAACTTCTGTACCAAGCAAATGGTGCAATGTTTTTGTACGTTTTTTCGCCTGGCCTAAGGAGAGTTGCACCCCAAAGTTTTAATAGAATGAAAACCGGGTTCTTTTATTTTCAATATGTGTATTTTTGATATGTGTTGTTCAAAAAATATTTTTAATGTTTATATTTTTATTAAAAATTCATATTTTGTAAGTATATTTTGGATGCCCTTGTGTATAGTTTTCAAGCTCGTTAACGTCATACATATTGGGGTAGAAGGCCACAAAGTTAGTGTATTTGTTTCGCCTAGTCTAAGCTATGCATTTTTTATATATTTTTTATTTTATAGAAAAGATAATAATTGCAAGCAGTTGACTTAAACTTCGATGCCTTATAAGAAACAAAAACATTTTTGTCATACCACTTTTAGCCTGCCGTCCACAGGACCGCAAAGTTGGCAACTATTGCAGTCCGCGGTGGAAGCAGGGCCGTCGCGCAATCTTAATTAACGAATTCTTTTTTTCTCGAAGTGAAAACGCTTTCTCGATAAACAAAGTTGAGCTTCGTGTGATTCATTTGTGTGTACATCGCATATAAAAAGAAAAAAATGTCGAGTGGACTTGCAGGTTCGATCTGTCGTGGAATCACCCATTGTACTTTCATGAGTGCCCGTAGACAGTCACAAGCAAAAGAAAATCTGGAAAGGTTTCTTCTCTGACAGCAAGCTACAACACATAAATTTTCTTACTTGTGAAAAAAAAATAAAGCTGAAATTTTTTATGAAAAAAAAAAGTTAGCAGCGGGAAGAAACGAAGAACGCCGGAGTCAAGACGCTTTGCAACCACCACTTTGACTGGTTACAATTTTTGTACCAAGCAAATGATACAACATGTTTTTGCACTTTCTTTTTGCCTGGCCTAAGGAGAGTTGTACCCCAGAGTTTCAATGAAATCGAGACTGTCTTTTTATTTTGTTTTTTCAAAAGAAGTATTTTTTTAAAATGGGTTTTTTCAAAATAGTTTTTTGTTATGTTTATTCTTTTATCGGAAGCTCATATTTTTGACGAATAATTTAGATGCCCTGGCCTATATTATGTGTAGCTTTCGAACTCATTAATGCCATACAGATTGAGGTAGAAGGCCTGAAAGCCTGTTGCACCTGGTCGAAAGTTAGGAATTTTTTATATATATTTTTAATTTATAAAGCACACAATATTTGAATGCAGTGACTTAAACTTTGGTGTGTTACATGAAACAAGAAACATTTCTGGCGTACCACTCCTTGCCTGCCTCCCACAGGACCGCAAAGTTGGCAGCTAACGCAGTCAGCGATGGGAGCGGCGCCGTCGCGCAATCTTGAAACATTTTTTCTCGTAGTGAAAACGCGGTTTCGAGACAAAAAGTTTCGTTTCGTGCGATTCATTTGAGTGCACATCACATATAAAAAAAACAGAGAAAATAAAAATGTTGAGTGGACCTGCTGGTTCGATCTCTCGTGGAATCACCCAACACCGTTTGACATATCCAAGGCTGCGGCGCCTGGCAACTGCACACAGCGGCGCACAGCTCTCAGCACTTGAAAAAGGTTGTTTGCAACTGACAACCGCTTAGCAGATAGATTAAGAAGGCATACCATAAGCGCATACAAGCCGCTACGTTGGGCCACCGGCGCTTGCGAAGGGCTCGCGCCGCAGCGCGCAGTTGTCAGGCGTCGCAGCGTTGCATATGCCTCTGCTTCGCAAACATTCGGACAAATGGTTCGCGGCGACAAAGCGGTGTGCTCTATGTTGGTCAAGTAAGCGGCACTCGAAGGCATACGCTACAGTGCAAGTCAACAGAGCCAGCGCGAGCGGCCAAATCACAGCGCACTCGGCTCTCGCGTCGCGATTGTTGATTCAGAGCTCTGCCTACCCTTATGACATGTGCGCGGGTGTTCATAAACGGCTCCTCTCGACTACACGCGAGTCAAATTGAACCAAAATGAACAGCTAACAGCGCGATAGGAATCGGTAGCAACGGTAGTACTAACCCGGGGAACAAGGCGCGAAGCGGCGTGTTGTACGTCGGCACTCCCGTCGAAAAAGGCGAAATAAAGACACAAATGCTATATATATACAAGAAATATCGCGTGCAGAAGAGAATAGAAACACTTAAAAGCAATAAAAATACACTTGAACAGATAAAAATAGGTAATGGAATCGAAAAACAGAGGATTAAGAGGGGCTATAGCCCCTCTTAATCCTCTGTTTTTTTATTCCATTACCTATCTTTATCTATTCCAGTGTATTTTTTATTGCTTCTAAGTGTTCCTATTATTTTCTGCGCGCGATATTTCTTGTATATTTATATAGTATTTGTGTCTTTACTTTGCCTTTTTCGACGGGAGTGCCGACCGACAACACACCGCTTCGCGCGTCGTTCCCCAGGTGAGTACCACCGTTGCTACCGATTCCTATTACGCTGTTAGCTGTTCATTTTGTTTCATTGGACCCGCGTGCAGTCGAGAGGAGCCGTTTATGAACATCCGCGCACATGTAGGCAAAGCTCTGAATCAACACTCGCGACGCGAGAGCAGAGTGCGCTGTGATTTGGCCGCCCGCGCTCGCTCCGTTGACTTGCACTGTAGCGTATGCCTTCGAGTGCCGCTTACTTGACCAAGATACAGCACGCCGCTTTGTCGCCGCGAACCATTTGTCCGAATGCCTGCGAAACCGTAACACCGTTTGACATATCCAACGCTGCGGCGCCTGGCAACTGCACACAGCGGCGCGCAGTTGTCAGCACTTGAAAGAGGTTGTTTGCAACTGACAACCGCCTAGCAGATAGATTAAGAAGGCATACCATAAGCGCATACAAGCCGCTACGTTGGGCCACCGGCGCTTGCGAACGGCTCGCGCCGCAGCGCGCAGTTGTCAGGCGCCGCAGCGTTGCATATGCCTCAGCTTCGCAAACATTCGGACAAATGGTTCGCGGCGACAAAGCGGTGTGCTGTATGTTGGTCAAGTAAGCGGCACTCGCAGGCATACGCTACAGTGCGAATTAACAGAGCGATCGCGGGCGGCCAAATCACAGCGCACTCGGCTCTCGCGTCGCGATTGTTGATTCAGAGCTCTGCCTACCCCTATGACATGTACGCGACAACGCGCGAAGCGGCGTGTTGTCCGTCGGCACTCCCGTCGAAAAAGGCGAAATAAAGACACAAATACGATATATATACAAGAAATATCACGCGCAGAAGAGAATACAAACACTTAAAAGCAATAAAAAATACACTTGAACCGATAAAAATAGGTAATGGAATCGAAAAACAGAGGATTAAGAGGAGGCAAGCGGCATGCGATCTCAAGGCAGAGCGGCCAGGCGAGGGACAATCTCTCCGACATTTCCTCGCGCGCGGGCCGGGGCGCTTGGGAAAATAGCAAATCGTCTATTACTTTAGCTCAAAATTGTCACGAACACTTGGCACACATGTTTACACTGAAGCGCACCTAACATAGTTTAAAAGCAGAACGAAAACGGGATGAGATTCGCTTACCGCTTCACGGAGACAGGCGCCTTCGGATCCTAAACCTTACGGGCGAACTGGGCGAACTTCGAAGTCTCCGGCGATCGGACGAGGCGAGCTCGCTGCGCTTCGCTGACCACGCCTGGTTGAACTATGAGAGGCGCCGTCGAGTTGAGAACCAGAGTCGCACTAGAAGCGGACCGCCAAACAGCTGTCCCGTAAAACGTAAAACGAGCCGACGACCCCCACGCCACTACGACGCCATCTTCGCGGCGACGGGAACTGGAAGCGTGGAAGCCGGGAAGTTAGCAAAGCCGCAGCAGCGGAAGCCACCGGGCGGAAGCTTTACGTTTCGGTTTCGCTTTTCTTCTCCGACGCCGGCAACGGTTGCGGGGTGGTGGGTTTGCGGCTGGTTCAGGCGACGAGAGGAGCCACGAAAAGTCGCCGAGTTGGCCGAGTATGAGTCACGGCCCACAATACGAGCAACGGGCCGTTTGCCACTGTCGACCGGTGACGCGGTATCCTCGGCTTGGTGTCACGATCGGTTTGTTGTGTGCACGTTGGCTTTGCTTTCCGGTACGGCTGATGCGGCTGTCAAATACTTGTGGAGCACATTATTCGAGACAGTCGCCCCAAGACGTCGCCGTGAAGAGTTGACCGAGGAATTTGTGTGAGCTCAACGTCGGTCTATGTTCCGTTTCGACATGTATGGTATATGTAACGATACCGTTGGTAAACGATGGACGTTTTTCTTGGAAGACGGCGGTCGCCTCTCTGCATGGATGATTTTGTGATAGCGGTCGTCCAATGGTATAAGCGTTTTGTGGAAAGTTGGCGGTCGCCTACGTCATCGGACGCAAAATCATACCAGGCACACCGATTTCATATCGGTAAGCAAACTGGTTGCCTGTGTAGAAAGAGGCGGAGCCATAGCGGTGCCGGTGTCTCCAGTTATGCAGAACGCCAAACCAAACTAGCTGCATCGATAATAACAAGAAATTATAGAGGTGTCATACCAGAACTGTTGAGCAGCAGGTATGTTTCTCGTACGTTTTTCCAATAGGAATAGATAAAATATTTGCTTCGGGATATTTGTTCCTATTTTTATTAAATGACAACCATATTCCCAGTATCTTTTTATTTCCCTTGATTTTAATATTGCCAACTCGGAGGTTACTTTTGTGGTGTATCGGCGTATATGCTAAGAACTACAACACTGCAGGGGCCGTGTTTTCTAGCTTAGGCCACTGGCCCGGCGTCATGGTTATTTAACAACCCGAGCCCGTCCCAGGTGCTGAAACTGGGAACACGACGGGCCCGAGTCCGAGCAAATTCCATGTTACCCGGCTCTGATCTGCCCCACTACGTTTTAGAACGGGACCGGAACCGTCCCAGGCCCGAATTCGACGTGATATTGTCTAAAGTTTGCGGCGTGGTGTATGAACATTTTTGAGTAACGTAATTTTATGCACTTAATGTGACCGTTGATGGTGAATTGCTGCAGTACGTCATTTTTTCTTTCATTTGTCAGTAGCTGAAGGAACTACGAATAGCACGTCAAATTAGCTAGGTCAGTTGAATTGCGATGCCAAAGAGTGATCTTAACCAAATAAATAAGCAAATAAGAAAAAGTAGTGAAGTATTTCATCGGCCTATAGACCTAAGAAACAAAGGACAACTCCGACCTCGATCTATTTTTATTTTACAAGACGACTTCAACCGCACTAACAAAAGTGAGATTAACTATTTTTACACTTAATTTGTTCATATAAAGCGTTCTGAAAAATAAAATGTATTTCTTCCGGGACCGCATGCCTAAAATTATTGTTTTTAGTTATTCCGCAGAATTGCCAGTGACTAGCAGGGAAAGCAAATAAAAATGAGCTTTCGACAAACACCTTATTTCCAGAATAATACCAACACGATGTTTTTTAGGAGGAGCAAAAGGATATAGTGAATTTGGTTTTGCTCAGGTTCTGCTCTCTTGAATAATACAGCCCGTGGCTCCTTTCACTACTGGCACCTGTTGCAGGAATGCATGGAACCTTAATGGCAAAATTAGAGAAAAAGACGTTGGAATTCGTAAACATGGACAACCTCGGCAGCCTCCAGGGCTGAGGCATGGGTGGTGGCGAGCGCAACCACGTCCAGGGCTGCGCTCGTAGCTGCAGTCTACCCCTTTCAGAACGGTAGCTAGAAGGTACTGGCAATATGGATTCTACACACCCATACCACCTATGTATGGGAATAGGCAGATCTCTGTACCATAGATCTGCGCACACTAGAGTTTATGTACCACATATCTGTGCATATCAGAGTGCTTTTAAAATACATCTGTGGCTAAAAGAGTGTCTCCACGATACATGTGTTGATACCATAAGTACGCCTATTTACGCTGTTGATACCAACAATCTGTGTGTCCATAACATACATTTACTTATATTGTGTCTATACATGTTGATGTCATACGTCTGCCCAAATAATGCATGAGTCGGTACTTGGTGTCTGCAACAAAACTTTACTCATACATGCGTGTCCATACCCCACGTCTTAAGGCTGGTTCAGACCTATACTATAAGTGTGATAGACTATGTGGCAAATGCATATAACCGCTTACGGTGAGAGAACGCACCGACACACTTGCGCCATCTATCGGTAGCCTTGGAACCATTCCCTTTCACGCGTAAATAGACTGAAAGTTTAGGTGTATTCGCGGTATCAAATCTACGCACCAATCTATGCAGAAGAGGTGTCTTATATTATTATCAGAGTTATTTCAAGCTCAAATTTTATTGTCAGAGTTATTTCAAGTGTGTTGCCGTCATGAGTAGAGAGCCTGTATTGAAGAAAGTTTCCATCGTTAATGGCGAAAGCCTACTGCGGAGATGGGTCGCAATTGCGCAAGCGCTGCTTTTTCGTGTAGTGAGGAGGAATGCAGGCGGAATGGCGGATACGTTTGCACAAGACGAACGTTTTCGGCACCTCGTCGCAACTTGTATCGCAAACCCGGTCAGTGAACCACGTGACCCCGGCCGGGCAGTTGGAAACTCTCTGTAATACAGGCTCACTATTCGTGAGTAGTGAGCCAATACTTTAAAGATCTGAAGAGCGCAGTTCTTGGGCGCCCGTTTCCGGCTTGAGCGGCAGCGGCCTAACGGAGCGGGTTGCATTATGGGAATAATGCAAGCGGCCGGGCGAAAACGCGCGTTTCATTATGAAAGCATTTCGCTGCCAAATTTAGTGGAAACATTTCCTGCTAAATGCAGCGCGAAAAATTTCCCTAGATTTAGTGTAAACATTTCTCCGCTAAATTTAGCGGAAAAGTTCCCCGCGAGATTTAGCGGAAAAAAATGTCCGACTAAATTTAGCGTAAAAATTTTCCCGCTAAATTTAGCGGAGAAAATTCCCGCTAGATTTAGCGGAAAAAATTGCCCGCTATATTTAGCGGGAAAAATTCCAGCTAAATCTAGTGGAAAAGATTCAGCGCCAGATTTAGCGAAAAAAATTGTCCGCTAAATTTAGTGAAAAATTTTCCATATAAAGTTAGCGGAAAATTTTCCCGCTCAATTCAGCGGAAAAATTTTCACGCTAAATTAAGCGAAAAATATTTTCGCATAATTTAGCGGAAAGATTTTTCCGCTCAATTTAGCGAAAAATTGCCCGCTAAATTTAGCGGAAAATTTTCACCACTAACATTAGCAGAACGATTTCCCCGCTAAACTTAGCGGAATAAATTTCCCACTAAATTTAGCGGAAAAATTTATTTTCAAAATTTAGCAGCAAATTTTTTCCTCTGAATTTAGCGGGAAATGTAGCGCGAATTTCCCGCTAAATGAAAGGGGAGCAGGAGAGCCTTAGGAGGGGGGGGGAGGAAAGGCATTCCTTCCCCTCCGTACCATCCCCTCCTCCATCTCATGAGCTGTGCTCTAATTCGGCATTACATGGGGTTGTAAACACCGTATATATAATGGGAATGAGTGAAGATTGACAAGTGCAGCCGTAGTAATATTGTGAACAAAGAGGGGAGGAGGTGATTATTGAATTTATTGGATTAAAGTTCGGGAAAGGGAAAGGAAAGAGAGCTGGCGAAAAATTGGGCCAGGAGCGGGATTGAACCCGCAACTTTCGCCTGTCCGGGGCGACGCCTTAAACAATTAGACCATCCCGGCCACTGGTTTCGGCGGACTCAATTTCCGACCAGCCCTCGTGTACTATTAGTTCCGAATTCGTTTAACTGGGTAGACGACAACCGTTGTTGACTTAAGGCCCGCGCTAGTTCCGAATTGCGGCAGTGACGTGGCACGTCATCTCAGCTTTGCAAATGTCGGAAGGGGCCCGTCTCCCAAGATATCTGGGAACCACTCTTCCCCATAGGGACAGGCTGCACCGTATATATGATGGGAATGTGTGAAGATTGACAAGTGCAGACATAGTAATATTGTGAACAAAGAGGGGAGATGGTGATTATTGAATTTATTGGATTAAAGTTAGGGAAAGGGAAAAAGGGCTGGCGAAAAATTGGGCCAGGAGCGGGGATTGAATCCTGCAACCTTCGCCTGTCCGGGGCGACGCCTTAACCAATTAGACCATCCCGGCCACTGGTTTCGGCGGACTCAATTTCCGACCAGCTCTCGTGTACTATTAGTTTCGAATTCGTTGAACTGGGTAGACGACAACCGTTGTTGATTTAAGGCCCGCGCTAGTTCCGAATTGCGGCAGTGACGTGGCACGTCATCTCAGCTTTGCAAATGTCGGAAGGGGCCCGTCTCCCAAGATATCTGGGGAACCACTCTTCGCCATAGGGACAGGCTGCACCGTATATATAATGGGAATGAGTGAAGATTGACAAGTGCAGCCGTAGTAATATTGTGAACAAAGAGGGAGATGGTGAATATTGAATTTATTCGATTAAAGTTAGGGAAAGGGAAAGAGAGCTGGCGAAAAATTGGGCCAGGAGCGGGGATTGAACCCGCAACCTTCGCCTGTCCGGGGCGACGCCTTAACCAATTAGACCATCCCGGCCACTGGTTTCGGCGGACTCATTTCCGACCAGCTCTCGTGTACTATTAGTTTGAATTCGTTTCACTGGGTAGACGACAACCTTTCCCTAACTTTAATCTAATAAATTCAATAATCACCTTCTTCCCTCTTTGTTCACTATATATATATATATATATATATATATATATATATATATATAGAATGGGCATGGTGGCGGGGGCCGAAGGCGTGAGTATAACCGAGAAGCAAGCAAAACCCTTGATGAAAACAGCAAGAACGGACGATTATTGTTCGACGTTTCGGCCGGAGTCCGACCTTCGTCAGGAAGACTCCGGCCGAAACGTCGAAGAATAATCGTCCGTTGGTGCTGTTTTCATCAAGGGTTCTGCTTGTTTTCAGCTATATATATATATATATATATATATATATATATATATATATATATATATATATATATATATATATATATATATATATATACCTTTTCTGTGTACTGTCATCCCCAGCCACCTAACAGGCGTATCCGGTATGGGCAACGAAAAAAAAATCCAACGTTTCAACCTGAAAAAAATAAAAAAATAGAGGGAGGCAAAACGAGGATATGTTACGGTTACGCTTCTATCCTAAATGCCTTGTATTGGCGTGGCAAAGGCAAAACAATGTTTTCGCCCATACTGGAAGTGACGACAATTGAAGATGGCGGCGCACTAGCAGAAAATGTCTATATATTAATTTTCTCTGAAGCTGTCTGTAAAAGCGGTGCAATATTTCTCTCGGAATGCATTGTTCAAAAGTGTACGGAATTTCAGAATCGCATTATATTTTCGGGTATTGTAAAAGAGAAAGTTTGTACTGATAGTTATTTTTTTATGAATTAATGCAATATGTGGCCAAGAACATCTACTCAAATGAAGAATAGCCAGGTACGTGCGCACCCAAACACGCGTTTCTATTATTACGAGGTTTCTTTTAAAATACAAAATCATTAAAGATTAAATAACAATGACGTAATTTACAATTTGTAATCAGTGACTGTTGGCACAACAGAGTTTGGTGTCATTCGCGGCCCACGCTAACCTTTCGTTTCAGGCTTTTTTTTTTTTTAAGTCTGCAATGTGACACAAAGTTTATGACGTAACAATGTGGCATAGAGAATGAGGCGTAACCATCTCAAACATTATGTTTATTGTGGAATTGCCCACCGATCAGTTTTCGATGCAGGCTTTTTTCGTCACTGCTAAGGGCACCAGTCAACACGGTTCTAATGTATCTGCTTCTGCATTTGTATTCTATTAGAACCCTTCCCCCCCTCCCAGGTTTGAGTTTTAAGACTCCAAGTAAAACCGTAATGTAATATGTATACCCTCAGTTATTCATTCATTCATTTGTTCATTTGTTTATTTATCTAAAAAGTTGCAAAATGTGTCTCAACTTTTAAAAATATGTGGAAAATATTTTTAAAAAAGAACAACTTCCTAACTTTGTAGCACGTTTTGTCCTTGTAAAGTTTTGAGTGCCTATAGCCGTCAGTTCACAGTGTGACCGCTTTCGCTTGGTGGTTCATGAAAGCTTTTAACAGCGCAGCGTCGTCCTTGAGGCAATCTGTGGACATGTAGACGTCTATAAATTCGTTCCCCGACTCAAAAGATAGAATCAGCTCTTTGGGTATGTATTCAATAACCTTGAAATCACTCCAAGTGTTTTTTGGCTCAGAGGGCGTCTGTTCTATCAAAATGACAATCAGGAACATAACCTTTATAGTAATCTGAACATTTTGCCTATTCATGAGAGTTATATTAAGTAGCCAAAGGCCACTATTATCCTTCATTACTCAAAAAAAACTCACGAACTTGTTTTGCTTTTATCAGAGACTAGGCGACATTTGTTTCTGCGAATTGTCTTTGCATCGAAATTACTCAACAGTACGTGGAACTGGAAGTATTTTGGTGTATACCCCACGCTGTCCGAACGACACAGTTCTTCTGCGCCCTCGCGGCATGTTTGTTGAAGTCCATCAGTCTGTCGTTGTAGCAATGCATGCTGCGTTGTGAAGGGAGAGGATGATGTAGGAGAAAATGCAAAGCGCGATCTGGTCGTTGGTCTTCAAGCTGAGACTTGAAGCTCCGCCTACAGTGAGAGCTTTCGTCCTGACTACCAAGGGTGTTTTGCTTTAAAAATGTTTGCGTGCGCGTTTGCTTGTTCATATAGAGGTCAAAGTAGAGAACGAGAAATTCACTACATGAATAAACCTGCTCCACTAATAAATATTACAATTGATATTTACACTTCTACAAAAGTATACTGGAAAATTAAACAGAAATACCTAAACATCGCCACAACCTCGTGCTGTTGTGCGGTCCTTGACACTTCGTATACTCAGTTCTTCCTTAAAGACCGACGACCTGACTAAAGACACTGCAAGCCAGAAGATCCTCCTTGCCTTGGGGAAGGAGGAAACGAAGCGACGGAGGACAGGGTAGAAGGAGGAAAGGAGGAAGCGGGGGAAAAGTGGAAAGCGCGAACTGGTCGTCGATCTTTTAGGTGAGACTATACTCTGTTTCACCTTATGATGTAGCGCAGGAAAGGATACAAGAGCGAGCCTCCTTGCTCTGGGGCACATCTCGGCGGCACAAGCTCTCGTGACTTAAGAGCAGCTGCCAACACTACGAGCCTCGCGCTTCTAGCCTTCGCTGGGTACAACATAAGGTGAAACAAAATATAGAAGCTGTGCCTTCAGTGGAGCTTTCTCCCTCGCTAACACAAGTCCTGACACGCAGGCACGCGCAACCAAAGCACTGCGGAAGCCAGCGAGCTCGCACTGAAAGGCGGAGGCTTCTAATCTCAGCCTAAATGAGAACGGAATATAGGTGTTGTCTTTCACTTGTGAACGGTGATAGATGGGAGTGCTGACGCAATCTTCGTGTGTTCCTATGATAGCGAAGCGCTCTGAGTATCTCGCGAGCATGAGGATTATTGTTACTGGCAAGGATCGTTGTGGTGTTGAACGCTGCACTGTGGCTTACCTGTCCTGGAATGACCTGCGAGCTGACCTGCCGCTGTTTCCTTAAGAGCCGCTATATGCCCGCGGGCGTATTTGTTGATGCATATGCCCGTTTGGCCGATGTAGCATTTCTCGCATGAAAGGGAAATGTAGCACACCACCACCTTTCGTACGTGGGACGTAGGGCATTCAGTGGACCGTGTCGCGTTCTTGTTTTTCTTTTTGTGCTTCGGTTAGCTTGTTTGCCCATAAAGAAAGCTTTGTTGGGTGCAGTGCACATCCTCGGCAAACCTCACTCATGAGGGCCCTCACTCATTTCTCAGTCACCCTCATCTTCACAGGTGAAGTGAGGGTGAGTGAGTTTCTGAACAAGGAAAATTCATGAGGCTGTGAGGGTGAGTGAGGGCCGTGAGGGCTGTGAGGACCGTGAGTGCGTGAGAGCCGTGAGGGTGGTGAGGGCGCGTGAGGGCCGTGAGGGCGGTGAGGTGCGTGAGGGGTGTGAGGGCCATAAGTGCGTGAGGGGCGTGAGGGCGGTGACTGCCGTGAGGGCCATGGAGTGCGTGAGGTGTATGAGGGCCGCGAGGGCGGTAGAGTGCGTGAGAAGTGTGCGGGCCATGAGTGCGCGAGGGGCGGTGAGAGTGGTGAGGTGTGTGAGTGGCATGGGTGCAGGCAGGGGCGTGAGGGGTGTGAGGGTGGTGAGTGCGTGGGGGTGTGAGGTCTATGAGTGCGTGAGGCCCGCTTCAGACGGAGCAGCTTTCTCAGCAATTTCGGTGTTGCTGGTGTGTTGTTCCCCAGCTTTCCCTAGATCAACAAAATTTCTGAGGTCGGGTCCGGCTCGAAACACGCAAGCAACTCGGAGCGATTCGAAGACGTTTGAAGCGGCCGAAGGCCAATCAGGGGACGCAATATTTTCTCGTGATACCTCGTGCCAGTGATGATGACAACAAAAGGTTTGGTTCTGGTTTGGAAATTCGATCGTTTTTGGAAATAAACTCTTGCAAAAAGATGCATCAGTATTCTAAACGAGACTTAAATCCATAAAAACACGTTTATAGCGCGTAATTGTGTGTCTCTAATAGTGCAAGAAAAATAAAATTTAATGATGATGATGGCGAGTTGCAGCAATTAGCTGCTGCGTGTGGAACGTGGGCGGCACGTGTTGGTGGTGTTGCGACGTCAAGTCCTGGGCAAAATTGCCCCATCTGAAGCGGGCCTGCGTGGAGTGAGGGCAACGAGTGCGTGAGTGTGATGGGGTATGAGTGCGTGAGGGCCGTGAGGGCGGTGAGGGGCATTGACGAGCTATGAGTGTGCGACGGCCGTGAGTGCGGTAAGTGCATGAGGGTGCGTGAGGGCCACGAGTGAGTGAGGGGCGTGAGGTCGGTGAGTGGCGTGAGGGGCCATGAGTGCGTGAGGGGCGTGAGGGGATGAGTGCGTGACTGCCGTGAGGGCGGTGAGGGGCGTGAGGGCTGTGAGTGCGTGAGGGCCGTGAGTGTGATGAGTGCATAAGGGGCGTGAGGGCCATGAGTGAGTGAGGGGCGTGATGGTGGTGAGTGGCGTGAGGGCCATGAGTGCGTGAGGGGCGTTAGGGGTAGTGAGTGTGTGAGGGCCGTGAGGGCGGGTGAGGCGTCAGGGCAATGAGTGCGTGAGGGCCGTGGGTGGTGAGTGCAGTGAGGGTCGTGAAGGGCCATGAGTGCGTGAGGGCCCGTAAGGTCTAATGACGGGGGGCATGACGTTTCACTTGTTCAATGTCGCTGTGCACTACTGCGTTTTTTTTCCACATATCTAATCCCAATCTGAGCTCTGCCACTCAATGGGACCCTTCCACTCGGTTGACGGCATGTCCCTATCGCGGGACGATAGGAACATGCCGTCACAGCCACGTGTCACGTCAGGCGTAACATGACATAACGTCATACATGACGTCCTGTGATGTCACATGACCCGTGATGCCACATGACCCAACTAGACCATGCACGCGCTTGCACGGCTTGGGAATGAGTGCCGGTTTATGTGAAGAAGGCTAGGCAGAACGGGGCCAGATAACGATATCGCGTTCCACTCAAAGGCGAAGCTTAAGAGACCTCCAGGTTTTCCTTAGTTTCGCAGCACGTGCGCTTACGTCAGGTTGCCACTGCGAAGCCCTGCCTCATGCGTGCTTCGCATTGCGCGTGCCCACTTACTCCTTTACTTTTTGCGCGTTTTATTTATAAAAGTCTCCTCTCACTCATCCAGTGTAACTAGCCTGAAATCGAGAGCAGGTTTGCAATCACTGAGTAGCAGGCGTAAGCAGGCAGAGGCTTTTATTTTCACATAAAATCTACTACTTCAACCAGGAACTCAAGAAACCACTTTTGCTCCGTCCGCACCGTATTTCTCCTAGGATTGATCATCCCTTCGAGATAAGATTATCACCTAGTCACACCAAACAATTTTCCGAATCGCCTTTGCAATTAGCCAATAAAGACTGGAACAGTCTACCTGAATCCGTTGCGGGTCTGGCGAATGTCGTTCTTTTCAGAGACGCCTGTGAAACTTTGTTCAGTTATTTTTTTTAATACGCGTATTGTGCGTGTACATCACCTGCATGTTTTACCTTTATTGGTATATGCGCTTGCGTTACCACTGACTGTCGTCTGCTTTGTTGGTTGAAGCATACTCTATGCTTTCTCTTTTTTCTTTGCAGTACGTGCTGATGTTTTGTCTTTCCCACATTCCCGCTTATTTTGTGTTAGAATATAGTCACCTTGTGCCCTCCCCTCATGTAATGCCTTCGGGCGATTTGAGGACAATAAATGAAATGAAGTGAAATTAAATGAACTAGCCTTCCGTTCATACCAAGCACGGATGGGCCGAGGACTTTCGGTGCTACATTAAACGTAAGCGTACGTAAACTTAGTAACGTAAGTAAACGGTGCGGTGTGAAGCAGCCTTTAATCAGAGCGGAACATGCAGAACTTCCCCGGAATATAATCAAAAGTATTTTTCAATGCCATCTCCTCAATAATTGAAACTCAATGCGTGTTTTTAAAAGAGGCATATTAAAGCGGCAGTTTTATTCGGCCTTCCAACCTCTGGAGCCCCGAAAGCGTGCACTGTGGTGGTCTGTCTGTTCGTAACCGCTAAACCAACATGAGAAAAGAAGGCAACCGGTGCCCCGCATCGAACCCCGGTCACCAGAGTTGATGCCGTGTGCGCTGCTGACTGAGCTAGGGACCCAGAACGCAGGAACGGGAGGAGCAGAAACAGGTGGTGTAAAACAGCCCGCGGAACTAGGAGAAAAAAGCACGCTTCCCTTCTCTAGGTGACCCAGAAAGTTCAGAGCGAAGTTTCTGTATCCGGGTGGTGCTGAAGGGAAGCGCGCAGCGTCAAACAGAAAAAATGGTCTGACTTAATAGGTTTCATAATAAACACTTTCGTAAGAACCGCCTGAACTAAGAGCGCAACTTATGATAGGTACTGAAATACTAAAACTCCGCCTGCCTTAGGCACGAGCGAAACTAAAGCACAGGGCACCCTATAACACAATCACAATTAAACGGATTTAGCAGATTGAGCAGACATATGCCGTCAAATATTTTCTTTATTTTCATGATTGAAAGCTGCAGTTGCTAGTGAGGCAACTGCTTAGTGAGTACTGCTTAGTGAAGCAACTGCTTAGTGAGGCAACTGCTTAGTGAGGCATTGACTGTCTCACAGAGAAGAAAAGTGTGGAAGGTGGGTTGAGAAATATTCGCACGATGTAACCAACAAAGCATAATAAAACACATACTTCAGCAGCTCACAAAAATGGATCTAAAGTCCCAATGAAACCCGTGGGTCAATCAATTCCTATAATAAAGAAAAATATCGCACTCACCACATACTCTTCTTATTCTTTGCCTGAGGAAAATTATTCTCTCTTTCGTAAACTAATTTGTGGGACCAACCTCTTGTAGAAGGTTATACATCTTCAAATACGTCGTAACAAAATAATTAGACGATGTCTCAAAACGCAGCTGCAAGATTCATTCAGCTCAAGCTCTTTTCATAGTTCTAAAAACATTCCAAAGCTGGAACAACACCAGTCAACCCCACAAAACCAAGAGGTTGACCGGCCCCCATACGAGAAGGGCAGCTCACACTACCCGGAGGATCCGGCAGCGCCTTTTACGAGTCGGCCGTGAATGAAATTCTTACGGTATTAGGCTTCCTCATACATCGGGCGGACGGGGTTCGGTTACTGTTTGAGCGAAGGTCTAATGGAACACAAACTTGTTGTTAAGGCATGTTTGGTGACTTCTGAACTTACGAAATATCTGAAGGAATGTCATAATCACTATCTAGACTAAAAGCTAACAAAAGTGCTGAGGAATAAAAGTTGACACATTCAAAAGCTAGATAAAAGAGACACCTTTAGATATTTTTATCTAGCAAACGCGGGGCAGTGTATTACCATGCCCTCAATTACCTTGAGCGTTGCTACATTACTTTTGGCTATGTTTATAAGTTTGGCTTCTTTGCGCGAGTTAATGTGAGCTGCCCCCTTGGTTGAAGACCGGTACACTTGTTGTTTTTTAGGGAGGGGGTGGGGGGTTGACCGGTGTCTCTCCGGCATTGGGAAGTTTTTGTCCTATAGACCATTCCATTTAGCGCTCTCTGGGCGGCACCATTTTGTTGGACAGCAGCGCCCTCTCCATACATCCGGAAATTCAGCGGGTTCGGCAGGGTAAAACGAGAGAGGGCACGCGCCCGACTCCGCTAGCAGACGACAAACCGGGAGGTTGCCATTCTCCATCATTGGGCTGTAGCGGCGGGCTGTACGGAACATAGAACTCTCGCTCGTGGCTGCCGTTGTGAAGTGGTTCGCGTTCTTAGAATAGTTGTGGACTGTAGTTGTGGCTACTCCAAAATCAGCCTATAGCTCTCTGTTCTTCTATTTCGGTAAATGATCAACTAGCATATCTTTTTCCGTTACTCAAATAGCAGTTGAGTCAGCCGGCAGTACTACCCTCAACTACTGCGTGTATTGTGGCAGAAGAGCACGTTTTTATTCATTATTTCAGACTTCAACTCATGGTCGCTAAGGCGTACACCAGTACAAACTTTGTGTAGTAAAAGGTACAGCAACCGGATTTACTTTTCGCCGGAGAGACCGGCCAATCTGATACAGTTTTCCTTTTTTTTTATTTGCACGCAGAGTAACAGCGCAATTGCACCCTGTTAGTCTTTTTATCTAGCATAATATTACATGATAACTGGCATACTCGAAATCTGCGCATCTGCGCGTGAAATTTTCCAAAATGACACGATTTTAAACAGAGTTTGTACGCCAGCCAGATGGCAGGTGCAATTCGCCCAGTCGGCGGAGCAGACGACGGCGGGTTGAGAGCGGGAGGGCATTTTTTCTCTCTATTGCCCTCTCTGCTATGACCCTAATGGAACCGTCTATATATTAAGCTTTTCTTACATGTAAATACATCTTGCAACTGTGGTTTGAGGCGTTGTTGAGGCTCTTCCCTTTCTTTCCTTGTCTCGGTGTTTTGTATCACTAGCTTTCCGAACAAGCAAAAAACAAGCGAATGCACAGATGAATAAAATCGCTGTACTTTCTTTTTAAAAATGAACACTACACTCTCGCCTAACCTTTCCACATTATTTAGCAAATGAACACCAAAAATCACCAAATAATTAGGGAACGGTAAGGAAAAGGGCAACCAACCCCCGCCCTTGACGTTCTCCGGAGCTACTCTCCTCAGTTTCCGGCTGACGGGTCTCTTCGTTTACCCCGATTTCGGTAACCCCGTAAACTTTACTTGCCGAGATGATTAACAACACAGACAGTCTAGCACGATGTTGAGCGTGCTCCTCTGAGGGGGTTGGAGAAAGCAAGCGGTTGGCAGAGGGAAAACGCTATTGTGCTTTTGGGAAACCTAGTTCGTGAAGACCACGCCCACACCAAGTCGTCAACGCAACTTACACGTGGCCCCTAACTTAGTTCTGCTTTTTCGAAACTTATAGAGATGCCCTGAAAATTATCCACCGTGCGTGTTTTTATCATGATTAAAGTAACTAAAAAGACCTCTAATTCAAGATGTCACTGTAGAAAAAAAATGCAAGCTTCTCGCAAAAAAAAAAAATCTCTAACTTGATCATTACTTTGTGCAGACAGAAAACACAGCCCAGACGTAACTGTCCCGGAGGCCGGTTCATTCGTCGGGTACTGCACCCTATTTCTTGTTTCCTTCTCTTGTGCGTACATAGACAATTTGCAAGTGTTTGAGTCGCCGTCATGTTCCCTTGAAGTTAGGAAATCCCTCATCCATGTCCTAGTTTCTTTAACATGAGCCCCGATAATGTCGGCACTCATATAAAAATATCCTATGTCATTAAGCACACTAAAATCACCGAGAGGGAGTCGAGCAAGCCTTTTTATTAGATCTCTCGCACTTTTTATAAAGCTTTAAAAATCGTGCACACGAGCTAGGGCTTATTTGATGGGAACGACAAGAAGGGATCTTTATGAACACGTACCACAACGTTTGTATGAGAGGGCTTCTACACAAATTCAAACATAAAAGGATAACGTATTAATATGTTTATTTAGCCAGTTTGGAAAGTAGAAAATATATAAAAGGACTTACTCAATGGGACTGTGAAGAATACTGCGTTGGTTAAATTCTGCGCAGCGTACACCAGCTTTTTTAAGTCTTTGTAGAACAGCTGAACCACCACCCGCAGTACAGGGTGCGTATGCTTTGGCCCTTCATTCTTTGGATGAGACCGAATAGTTCGGTATTTAGTTCAGAGTTGCGAACCGATATTTTTATCGGTTCGGTTCCGGTTCGGGTTCACGGATTTCGGTTCAGTTCCGGTTCAGTTCCGGGGAGCAAAAATAACGGTTCGAACCGGTTTGAACCGGTTCGAACCGGTTTGAACCGCAAAACTGGGAATATATTTTCCGCGTTGTTTGGGCAATAGGCACTATTTTAACAGTGAAACGAGTAACTATATACCTTTTTTATCATTCGTATAATCCACTTTTATTTTCAGGTAGCAAAAACATATTTCTTTATTTACATTCGATGAAACAGTAAAAAAAAAGCTTGATTAACTTACATGACTCAACGTCTGTTTTTTTACCCCAGTCGCATATATTTTACCTTAATCGAAAGGTTATCAGTCTGGTAGGTCGCCTAACATGCCCGTGATCGGTACAGCTTTGCGTCGCAGTATTAAAAATCGACTCCTGTTGTGCTCTTGAACTTAGGAATTAATTGTAGTGCTTAAAATCATGAAATGGGTATGTCCTCGCCATATATATATATATATGCTGAAATATAGTTTACAAAATACGTTCTACAATATATATGATTACGACGCAACTGAGCTAAAAGCAATAATATTTCCAAAATGTCAGGAAAGTATTAAGACAAACCCTCTCAGTCTACCTTTTATCGAAACACTGATCGGCAATCGCAACGCTTGCTTTCCTGACCAACATTGTTTACGCTCAGCAACGGGATGCAGGTGAATAATCATGCAGAAAAGAGTGATCTTCGTACTCAAATTAGATCTGGCTTAAATGGCGCGTACAGATGTGAACATTTTCGACATAGCTTGGCGTTTGAGGTTTGTTCATGACAAGATGCCGGTCAATTCAATTTCCAAATAAGCCGCACCCTTGCTAGTTTTATTGTGCTTTTTGTTAAATAAAGTAGTATTTCATACTGTACTCGACATTGCAGCTATTTAATTGGTCACTTTCTCACGGTTTGCGTGCGCAATCATTATAGTTCCGCCACTCGCCTCTATGCACTTTGTTTTCATACAGCCCACATACACATAAAATTGTTGTTCTTCACATAAAAGAGGCAACAGACTTCTATATGTTTGAGAAGTTGAATATGCGTCAGCAGCGCATATGTTATTTAAATCAACTTCAAGATAAAAAACAAACAAAATTTAAAGTTCTCCCAAATCACTTATAGACGTGCCTATCAAGGATAAAAACGCCGGAAGAGATTTGCAGAGCGTATTTTATATAATCTGGGAGTGCTTTTACTTATGATGTATATCTTTAGGATGATCGGCCCTTTATTTATGTTGTCATGTCTTCAGGCAGTAATAAAATATTTATTTTTTATTAACATCAACAAATTAGACTCTATGAAGCCCGCATAACCGCTTGAAACCGACACGGGAGGACGATACTCAAATATACGCCATCTGTTGAGTCTGCGAAAACGTGTTTTTTGTTCGCTGTTTGGCAGTGTGAAACACCGGGTCGCGGGGTAAGCCAAAAATGACTGTGTGCTCACATTATAGATATGAAGGCAAATACACGAAATGTGCAGAAAGAGAGTTAATAAATGGTATTCTTCTAAATAATCCTCTACAGGACGCCTTACTGCAAAAAGAAATATATAGAGATGCATGTTTTAAACGTAAACACGTTTGACGGAACTTCGTTTGGTTGGGTCAAAAATCTGAAAAATACAGACCTTCACCAACCAAGTCCTAAACAGTTAGGAGCCCGACGTTTCAATAGATAGGGCTAAATAGGTCGACGGGCACTTAACCATCGGCGTATGTCAACGGACAAGGCCACTTGAAAAAGAAAACGTGAGTGAAGCAAACGACACACCATAGATGGAAAAGAAGCTGCTGGGCGTTTTCACGTAAGATCGAACAACCATGTCCGGGGACCATTTTTAATTTTGATGAAATAAAATATTTTTCTGGCTCCATGTTTAGAAAAATAAAGGCAATCCTTGTTTAAAAAAACAATTAGTCTGCGAAATTTTTTTAAGCACCCTCTCAGTCACGTGCGCGTTTTGCGCATATCGCGATGTTGGCAATTTGGGCGGCTTCCCCAAAAAAACTGTTCTGGTTACGCGTCTACAAATATTTACTGACAAATTGGGCAGAAGCAGGATTGACGAAAAGTATTAATTACAGAGTATTAGGGTAGTTATTTTCAGAAACAAAATCGCAAACACGGCACATTGCGCAATAATGCTTTGGATTAAAGATTTCTTTCTCCGTATTTATAAAAGCTAAGGTCTTCAAACGTTTCCAGTGTGTTGCCCTGTATATAGTTCATCTTTGCATGAAATATTGTTTCCCTGGTTAGCGGGAAAATTTACGAGAATCGCTCACACGGGCATTTAACTAAATATGCGATATTTTGAAAATAATTTTAAAAAAGGCCATTTTTAATATTTATTTATTTATTTATTTATTTATTTATTTACAAATACCCTCAGGGCCCCGAGGGGCATTACAGAGGGGAGTGGTGGTTTAGTGCGAGGCGAAACTTGGTGTTATCTGTGATGGTGACGATGTTATCGGGAAGGCCATTCCAGTCCACAATAGTTTCGGGCAGAAATGAATGCTGGTGGGCTGTAGATTTGGTCTTGGGTCGGGCAATCTTGCATGTGTGGTCCAGTCTTGAAGAAACATAGTTGGGTGGGCTAAGGAGAGACTGATTTAAAGAGCGAAAGTAATATACTTTATGCAGGAGGGAAAGCCTGGAAATTTTGCGGCGCAAAGAAAGGTCAGGGAGGGTTAATTGAGATTTCATTTCAGTGACACTGGAAAAACGGGAGTAATCGGAAAGAATGAAACGAGCTGCGCGGTTTTGGACTGCTTCTATTGCATTGGTGAGAAATGAAAGGTGGGGATGCCAGATAGATGAGGCGTATTCTAGTTTAGGGCGAACAAGAGTAATATAGAGAAGTCTTTTGAGGTTAGAAGGAGCCGATCTTGAAATTACGCCGAATGTAACCAAGAGAGCGATTAGCTGAGGATATGATCTTATTAACATGATTATTCCAGGATAAATTATTAGTTAAATAAACACCAAGATATTTATATTCGGTAGTGGCCTGGAGGACGGTGTTATTTAGTGTTAATGTTGTTACGTGGGGGGAGGACGAGCGCGTGAAACATACATGCATGCATTTATTAATATTCAGGGACATTTGCCAAGTACGGCACCAGTCGGCAATTTTGTTTATGTCGCTCTGAAGTACCAGGTTGTCGTCGGGAGATTTTATCAGTCTATATATAACGCAATCATCTGCAAAAAGGCGAATTGAAGAAGAAAGTTGAAGTGGGAGATCATTAATATAGATTAGAAAGAGTAAAGGGCCAAGTACAGAGCCTTGCGGGACGCCGGAGGAGACTGGAGCTAAGGAGGAGGGCGAGTCGTTAGCGAAAACAAATTGAGAACGGTAGCTAAGAAAAGATTCGATCCATTTTAGAACGAGAGGATCTAATTTTAAGGAAGAGAGTTTGAACAGAAGGCGATTGTGAGGGACCTTGTCGAAAGCCTTGGCGAAATCAAGGAAGACAGCATTAGTAGGAAAACCGGAGTCGAGATTTTGAAAAAGGTCGTTAGTAAGAAACAGCAGCTGGGTCTCACATGAAAGTTGCTTGCGGAAGCCGTGCTGTGCGTGGTTGAAGTAATCGCAAGAATCCAGGAAACTGATAAGATGCTTGTAGATGATGTGCTCGAGAATTTTGCAGGAAATGCAGGTAAGTGAGATTGGTCTGTAGTTGAGTGGAGACGTTTTACTTCCAGATTTGTGGACTGGAATGACCTTTCCAATTTTCCAATCGGAGGGTACCACACCAGTCTCCAGAGACTGCTGAAAAATTTTAGTAAGGAAAAGTGCTGATGAGATTTTGGTGTTGGTTAGAAGTTTGGTGTTGATATCATCTATACCACATGAAGAGGACATTTTAAGGGATTCTATAATGCTTACTATACCGTCAAAGTTTATAAAAATAGGATCCATTGGGAAAACATTTGTTGTTGGAACGAGGGGGTCTGAACGATGGGTGTAGATACAGTGAAAGCATCGGAAAATACAGTGTTAAGAATATTGGCACAATCACTATTCAATATTTCATCACCAGAACTACTCACAAGGTTAATGTCTAGGGATGGTTTACCATTAACAATGCTCCAAAACTGACGAGGGTTGTTTAGTAACATAGACGGTAGGGTGTAGTGGAAGAATGTGTGCTTACGCTCACGCAACAAACACTTGTATTCAGACGAGCAAGTGGCATGCTTAAGCCAGGTCTCCGGTGTATTTAGTCGTTTAGCATTCCTAAACAGTCTTTTCTTTTTGTTTGAAAGTCGGCGAAGAAAATTAGTAAACCATGGCTTAGATGCATTCGATCGGACGTTTGTACATGGCACATAACGTTCGACAAGCTCGAGTAATTTGGCCTTATAGAAATTCCAATTTTCATTGGCATTGTAGTTATCAAAGTTCTCGTTAAAAGAGACGAAGTAATCCGAGAGCTGGCGGTTAATCATGTCGTAGTTACCCCTGTGATACAAACGAATTTTTTTAGGAAAAACACTGACTTCTGTGGCTTAATATCAATAAAACAGTGTAGCGCTTTGTGGTCACTAATGCCATCTATAGGAGACAATGACTTAACTAGATGAGGATCAGCAGTAAGGACTAAATCAAGCACATTGGAACTGCTGTCGGTGACTCGTGTAGGAAAAGATACTACTTGGGAGAGATTAAAGGAAAGGCACAAGTCAATAAAATCTCGGCTTACATTCGTTTCGCCAGAGCTGGTTGGCGTCAGCGTATTCCATTCGATACCCGGAAGGTTAAAATCACCAAAAGAAAAGTTGTTTTACTATGTGCTGCCAGAAAAGACAAATCATCACGAAGGCAATCACAAAAGTCACGTGAGGCGTTGGGTGGACGGTAGCAAACACCGATCAAAATAGAGCCGTAGCAACATTTTATGGAAACCCATACTATCTCAAGGACACTTTGGATCGACACGATATGACATGGAATAGTTTTGTTAACAGCGATAAGAACCCCTCCTCCTCGACGATCCGCTCTGTCACACCGGTAGATGTTGAAGTTAGGATGATCCGGTAATATTTCATTATCATCAATGTCAGGATTGAGCCACGTTTCTGACAGCAAGACAACATCAGCATCACATGAACTTATCAGTGAAGACAAATCATCACGCTTAGGTAATACGCTACGTGCGTTTGCGTAAAGAACACTTATGACACTCTGTGATTTAGCCGTATCAGTAGGAACACTCCCGACGTTCCCCTATCTCATGAGCTCTATTACACTGTCTGACTGGGCATCGTAAATGAAAGTCTTAGGGCCAATGTGAAGTTTGTTTAATCGAAGTTTAAAAGGCAAAGATTGACGTTTAGCAAAAGTGACGAGGTTATGGCGTGCAGCACGAGTATTTTCGCAGAAGTCTTCCGATAGTGAAAACGAGCTACCCTTCAGCCGAAAACTGCTCTGTAGTATTTCGCTTTTGGTTTTAAATGACGCAAAACAAGTTATGATTGGTCGGTTTTTCCTTCTTGAAACTTGCCAATTCTATGAGCACGTTCGATATCAGAACTCGCTAAAGATATGCCAAACTTTTCTTCTGTGAATTCTAGAACTTTATGTTCCGACGATGACCATGACTCACCGCGCGTGTCGGGAATACCTCGGAAAAGCAAGTTACAACGACGGGAACGGTTTTCTAGATCGTCACTCCGAGTGAGGAGCGAGGCTGTTACTGTTGCCTGATCGGCAAGAGCACCGCGAATGCTACACACTTCGGCTTTAGTTTCGGAAAGTGACTGAAGCTCGTTCTCAATTCCGGCAATCTTAGTGTTGATGGTTGATAAGGAGTTTTCCAACTGGGTTTGTTTATCAAGAAGAGTTCTAATATCTGACTTGATTGACATCTGACCTTCCCCAAGTCTCTTGGAATTGTCCTCAATTTTCACTAGTACCGCCCACATTTTATCCAACTGAGACTCCGGGACAGTGTCCGGCACAGTCTTCGGGCCAGGGTTAGACTCAACATCACCAGATTGCATTAACAAAGACAAAATAACTCTGGCGCACTCGCACGCCATGTAATAAAGCACCCTTGGGCACGGGAGCACTACAAGGTACAGGTTGTTAGACCTCTTAGAATGTAAAGAATAGCGTTTACAAACCTGTAACAAGGAAAACATCGTGGTATCAGCCGTGACGGTCGTGATCAAGCTCCCGTGCCCACTGACGCGCCGGCGGCAAGCGCCGGGGTTTTGTACGCAGGAAGAAGGGGGCGTCACTGCGTAGCCCGTTGACGTCATATCCGCTCCAGGACCCGTGACTGTGTGGAACTGTTGGTAGCTTGCCCATGTCGCTGGCGGTAGAAACGGCACCCGTAGATGACTTGCAGATGTCGAGATGACAGTGTAGCAATCCGTGGTGTTGTGGACTGCTGTGGACGACGATGGGAAGCCGAGAAAGATGCACACAAGCGGGAGCTGTAACAAGGAAAACATCGTGGTATCAGCCTTGACGGTCGTGATCAAGCTCCTGTGCCCACTTATTTCTAAACCTCCGAAACTAACGCTTGTAATATGTACTAACAGAGTCTGCAAAACATTATGCAATATCTGTGGCTTTGAAATTGTAAGCGAGAAATATGGCCAAATCGACGATAACGCGGTTGCCATAAATGGAGCGGCACGTACCCGTTTTTCCCACTTTCATTATTATTAAAAAGCGTAAAAATGCTACGGGGTGGTCAAGAATAGACAAATCTGACAGCACAGAGGCTGACGGTAGTTTGAGCGGAATATTTTTAATACATTTTCGTACAACCGACCCAAAAATGACCATGGGCTGGAGCGATCGAGAGGTGCCATCCTGTAACATGCTTCGCGGTGCCTGTTTCAACAGCCGGCGGTGTAGCGTTTCCGTCTACGCGACGTAAAGGAAGCAACCGGAGCGACTTTGCAAAACAGATCAGCCTACAACCTTGGTGGTAACATGATATAGGAGGTAGGGCGAGGCAGTTTCTGAACCTGCGCCGCCTGTAAACGCCACTAGATCCGCCGCCGTAAAAAACCGCAAACACACGCAAAAAAAAAGAATTGCAATTGAATGAGATTGTTTAACTTAATTTATATGACAGCGCTTTGGAAAATCGTGAAATCCGATTTGGGTATGCTCACGTGACCTACGTAAATGA
>JAZHYW010027215.1:0-24122 GCA_037355805.1 Ixodes ricinus | reverse complement strand
ATCGCGAAGAGTAGATTATATCGCATTTGATTGTGGTGCCCAAAATTATATTTGACCAGTATTTGAAATAAAAGCTTGAACTTGAAATACTTTATTTTCATTATTTATTTGCAATTGCCACATGCATTAGTCAATATGTAATTAAATAGGAAATACAAAACACTTCAAGTACTTTAAATACCTATTTAAAATAGTTGTATATTAAATACTGCTCATCCATGGCCGAAGTTAGAAACCAAGCACAGAATAGAACGGTCTGGTGTCGCCATCTGTGAACCGATGCACCATCTATTTTGTAAAGGGATTTAACTTTCGGCGGGAAGCCGCGCAGTTTATTTATGCAGGTACGTACATCGCCAGAGGACATTATTGTAGGGGCGTTACATGAACAAAAAACACAATACAAAACAGACGTGAAATAACAAACACCTATTGACAAAAAAGGCTTCTAAAACTGAGAAGGACACGTTTTGTGGAGAACTGACAATAGCGCTGTCGAGACTATTCCACGCATTGATAGCAAGGGGGAAAAAGACTGTGCGAAAACATCCGTTCGGCAGTTAATTTCTCGAACTTTCATCTGGTGATCCGTTCTTCTTGATACGTAATATGGGGCCTGCATATACATGTTTTTATCGATTCCGGTTTGATCATTATAACATACCGTGAAAGAGCTTTAACCGTAAAATATTTTTACGTTGGCAAAGTAGACTCTAAATAAGTGATATTTTTATGTTTGAGACGCTCGAACGAAAATCATAGTTACTTGTTAGTGAACGCGCTGCACGGTTTTGAATTCGTTCCACTTTATAAATAAGATATTGAGAATGAGGATCCCATATTGTACAGGCATATTCCAGAATTGGTCGCACATATGTTGTATAGAGTACGTTCGTAGGGGGCACTGGCGCAGTTTTGAAGTTGCGTTTAATAAAGTTTAGTACCCCGCTTGCTTTATTAGTTACGTAATATATGTGCTTGTTCCACGTCAGATCAGATTAGAAGTATATACCTAAATACTTGAAATTGTCAACTGTGATCAAGCAAGTGGCTGCCTAGATGATAGTTTGATAGGAGAGGCTTACGCTTTCTGGTGAAACGTATGAAACAACTTTTTTGTTTTAACTCATTTTCCACCTGTCACACCATGCTAAGACAAGCTCCAAGTCATGTGGAGGGCTACGACATCTGATGCATTTGAACAGTACGGTAAATGACACTATCATCTTCATAAACGTTTATGCTAGATAATATTACGTCTGTGATATCGTTATTATAAACGAGACAGAGCAAAGGCCTCAAGACGGAACTCTGAAGAACTCCTGAGGTTACGTCGACGCAAGATGACGTCAAACCATTGGCAATTACACACTCTTTTTTACCGGATAAATAGTTTTCTAGCCATTTAAGAACATTCGCAGGTAATTCTAGAAACAACAATTTATGCATAAGAAGGGAATGTGGAACGGCCTCAAAAGCCTACTGAATATCTAAAAATACCGAATCAACCTGAAAACCTTTGTCATATGAAGCCAAATATTCATAGGTGAACTCACTTAACTGGGTGACACAAGACAAGCCCGATCTAAAACCATGTTAGTAAGGTGCGAAAATATGTTAGCTTCTAGATGTTTCATAATGTTAGAATAAACAATATGTTCCAAGGTTTTACAGCACGCACTGGTGAGTGAGATAGGCCTATAATTCATGGCACCGTTTTTGTGACCTGATTTGTGTATTGGAACAACATTGGCAGTCTTCCACTCGCACCGGAGTTCATTGTTTTCTAATGATTTATTAAACAATGCAATCAGAAATGCGCGGGCACAATTCTTTAAGATGTGATTTGAAATACCGTCAGGTCCGGGCGCAGCACCCGGATTTAAGCCCTGTAGTAAGGAAAACACACCGTCCTCTGAGATAACAATGCCAGACATAACCTCAGAAATGAACCTCGATGCGGATGGCATCACACTATAGGATTTGAAGCACGTTGCCTTTTCGACATCGTCCGAGACGATACCCTGTCCTCCAGAGATCGCGGGAATACCGACCTCGTCTTTTTTGTTAGATTTTACACACTTCCGAAAATCTTTTGCGTTAGTCACCAATTTTCCTTTGAGGGCTTACATTCAGTCACCAATTTTCCTTTCATTTGCATCTTTAAGTTGGAGCCGCTCTTCTCTAGTCGATCGCATACATCATCAAACTGTGTTTTACGGTGACGTTGGTATACAGCCGACGTTTCTTGGTGTTAAGTGAGCGCAGGTTTTTATTTGCCCACGGTCTATCAACTGTACGCTTTCCGGTGATAATTTTGGACTGCACGTGACGATCGACAAATTCAGCAAGCTCACACTTGAGAAGGTTCCACAGACTATTAATATGCCATATATAGAGAACATTCTTCAAATTCTGGGAGGAATGAATATAGATTATCCGAAAAACCTTCAAAGTTGCCTCTGTCTGAAAATAATACTTTCCTTGGGGACGATTCTTTAATGGTGAGAGGGTCACGTGAGTGTTGGCAAAAACTACCTCATGATCACTAATTCCTGGAATTGTTGAAACGGACCGCACAAGCGAAGGGTGGTTGCTAAACGCAAGATCTAGAGTGGATGCGCCTGTCCCGCCAAATCTTGCAATAGCGTCCACAAACTGATAAAGACCATTTTCGCTTATTAGTGATTCAAAAGTCAGGTAAAGGTTAGATTCTAAACGTGATATAGGAAGTTTATCTCCCCAGTCAACCTCGGGAAGATTAAAATCACCACCTACGACAACGAGATTAGATGTTAACTCGGCCAAAGCATTCGATAATGCCTCAATTGACTTCGTATCGCTGCTCCCAGGTGGCCTGTAAAACGAGAGAATAGCGAGTTGTTTTGCATTTGTCAATTCTATTTTACACCATAAAGCATCGCATGAAGGAACTTTTAATTTAACGCAATGCTTTTGATATGATTGGTTAACCAGAACAAAAACGCCACCTCGACGAGCGTTGCGAAATATTTCTGCGTTGCAAACGGTGTCACCCAACCACGACTTGGTACCAATCACTGCATTAGTAGCAGCAATGAGATCGGCAAGCTCATCGGATTTATTTTTGACACTGCGACAGTTTACAACAATTACAACAAGTTCTTGTGGCCCAATTTTACGGTGTTTGGCACAGAGTGTTTCATTGCTAATGGATACTTTCCGCAACACAATCCGTTGCTGAATCATAGGAAAATGTCTTTCCTCCTATAATAAGCCTGTTAAAGCGGAGTTTAAATTTTTCATTGCGTTCCTTAGCGAAGTCAAGAAGTTTCTGCCTTTCCGACCTTACACGTAACGAGAAGTGTTCATTAAGAGAAAACGACTGCCCTTCAGTTTGTGCGCGTTAGAAAGGATATTTTGCTTATCTTTCAATGAACGGAGTTGTGCGATGATTGGCCTATCTCTGGCTGTAGAAAAGCGACTACTTCTATGAGCGCGTTCGATTGACGACGGTCCGATTTGAATCTCAAGACTATCGTTGCATAGTGATATAATTCTTCGTTCTGACTCATCCCACGTCCTGTTGGCGTAATCTGGCAGCTCATAGAAAACCAGATTAGTACTTCGGGATCTATTTTTGAGATCATCTTGGCGCATGGTGACTGAATTAAGTTGTGCAGTCATACTATCACTTTGCGCCTTTAATCTTCGTAACTCCACGTCCATTTCCTTCACAGACGTCAGCTCTTTTCCAATTCCTGTGATACAAGCTGTAAGTGCAGCAAGCTTCGAATCTGCGGCCTGCTGAATTTCCTTGATCTCCTTCAATTTCGAAACTACCTTTGTCTGCCCCGCCTGTATCATCGGTATAGCACGGAGTGCATCGAGAGGCTCCTGATATTGCCCCGCTGTGAGCGGACCAGCGTTCTCTTCCACGTCGCCTGACAGCATTAAACATTTTTGAATTACGGATAAAACAATCCGACATTTCAAGGAGAGCACTTCAACGACGTATCCAAAGAGACATTTCAAGAGGTGCAGCAAGTTGGGTCCTGGTGCCACTTCACAAGACTGCGCGATACGCACGAAAGTATCGTGAAGGTAAGGCGTACTTAAACTTGATGAAGTAAACGAGAAGGACGGACAACCACAAACTTCCATTATTTGGGTGTCACGTCGATGGATTTTATCTGATGACGAAGAAATTGACCCCAGGAGTCTGACAGAAGGGAGCGGGCTGACTCTTGTAGACAATTAAAGGACGGCTGACGATCATAGTTATGTTTCAGATGTTTGCACATCACGGCGGGTAGAAGCTCTTGCGTAACGCCAATTTCATCGGAGATTTCATCCATGGCGATCTGCATGAATCTGCGATTGGCTTGCAAGTCGCTTGACTTTAACCCCGTGACTTGTTTGATGGCTCCGTGTGGAGCCTTCTTGCGGACAAGGTATCCGAGAACGCGTAGACGTAAGCGTAGCATAGACATCTTGGAAAGGAAAATTGCAGCTTGAAGAAATTCATCAGGGGCAAACTCAGGGGTCGGATACATTGGACAAAACTAACAAGGCTCACGTTAACGATGTAAGGACAGAACAAGAGGGTTGGTAGGATAAGTGTATCACCCTGAAGAGTGAGAACCTGTAAGCATCCACCTCCATGACGGCGCCGGAATCCAACGATTGAGGGCAGAGCAGGCTCTTAAGTAGATAATGGTCACATGACGTCGACCGGTGTTGCCTGGAGTGATGTTTGAAGAAAGCCGAGTCCGAATGAAGTAGCAACAAATACAACGATGAATGACTTGGCCAATTGATTGGAAACGCCGGGCATCTTTCGTCGTATCATGGCTTCTCAGTGGAAAGCATGAACTCAGCGCCAGAATGGATGGCTAAAACCTGCATAAAATGAAAAGCGAGAACCTGTAAGCGTCCCGCCTCCATAACGGCACCGGAACCCAACGAATGCTTGCAGAGCAGGCTCTTAACTACTTAAGAGCCTGCTCTGCCAGCAATCTTTGGGTCAAATGATGGTCATATGGTCATATGGTTGCGTCATAATGGCCATATGACGTCGACCGGTGTTGCCTGGCGTTATGTTTGAAGAAGAAGCCGAGTCCGGATGAAGTAGCAACAAATCCAACTATGAGTGACTTGGCCGATGGATTGGAAACACCGGGCATCTTTCGTCGTACCATGGTGCCTCAGTCGAAAGCATGAACTCAGCGCCGGAATGGACGGCTAGGGCCTGCATAAACTGGAGAGCGAGAACCTGCGAGCATCCCGCCTCCAAGACGGCACCGAAACCCCTGCAAGGGTTCCGTGCAACGCTACTGGATAAAAATGAGAGCGACTTTTCTTGGCACCGTGAAACAGCTTGTCCTTACACTTGCACGGGAGAATAATATCCCGAGTGGCCCATAGAGCGTGCTCTTTGCGATGGTAGCGTGTAACAGGGGTGGTGTCAGATGCCCAAGGGGGCACATCGCGACATCCTGGCAGCCAAGCAACTTCAACAGGAAGTAAAGAAGAAAATCCGTATTGACCACAGATGCTTTGTTGAAGATACTGCCAACAAAGCGGCTAAGGAACGGAAGCTTTTCTAGGCGTACATAAATTCTCAGCGAAAGTGGTTCAAGTGCCCTTCTTCTCTCATCAATGCCCTTCCCGCTGAAGCGACCAGCCACTACTTCTCATCGGTGTGGGCAGCTGGTTCTGCCCCACCCTGCGCCTTTCCCAGGCCTGCAGACGACGCTGTTCCATCTATCGCACCCACATCTCCCAGGCTGTCCGCTCTGCGCATATCTGCTGATGACGTCTTAGAAGCTGTTTGCCATATCATTCCGCCCCAAGGTCCAGGTCCTGACGGTATCCACACTTTGATCTTGATATCGACAGCTCTCTCGTTAGTTAAATTTTTCTGGTCTATGTTTAAAAAAAGTCTAGACCTGCGAGTGAACCCTGATGCATGGAAGATTGCACTAATCAGGCCTGTTCACAAGGGCCCTAGTGCACGTGTGGACCCGGCTTCGTCCTATGGGCCCATCGCATCCACCTCCTTGATATGCCGCAACTTCGAGCAATTTCTGAACACCAAGATTCACGCACACCTTGAGGAGCACGGGCTATGGCCTCCGGCCCAGGACGGGTTTCACCTCAATCGCAGTTGTGAGACTGTTCTGGGTGCACTTGTACACACGGACAGCGCCCTCCTAGCGAACTCGCCCAGCTTGATCTGTCTCGTGCCTTTGACCGTCTGCCACAGCCGGCCCTATATAGCAGCGTTGAGATCAATGTCATCACCGGTGCTACACTATCGTGGCTCGAGTCCCTCCTCAGCAGGAGGACCTAGCGTGTTGTCTAACGTGGTGCAACATCTGCAACTACAACTGTCCTTGCTGGGTATCCCAGGAAACCTGTCCTCAGCCCGACGATTTTCACGATCTACGTGACAGCCTCACCAAGAACGTCAACTGCTTCTTTCTGTTGTATCTTCACGACTTGACTCTGCTTGAGCCCATTCACAGCCTTGCAGACTACGGTCCCACTAGGCCAGACCTCGGTATTTTCATCGCTGGCACTGAGGAACACAACCTGTCTGTTAACGCCGTCAAGTTCTGCGTAATGGCATTAGGGAGTTTCAAAATAACGCACGCAAAGGCTATGCATACGCAAAGAATAGCGTTGTCGCGACTGCGTATGCGCCGAACGCTGACCGCGTTCTGCCCTTTTGTGCGCTAATTTAGCCTACGCTATTTGTCACAAATTGCGTGCGTACGCGAAAAGTCTTTGCGCTCCCCCTAGGAAGACTCGTGATGCGCGATAAGTTGGCTAAAGGCAGGACGAGTACAGAGTAGAAAACGGCGGCTCTGAGCACTGCGGCTGCGGCCGCTTTGGTGGTCGTCGTGAGGCGTGAGCGCGACGTCGGCGGCATCTTCGCTACTGCGATTTTCAATACAGGACGGCATTGCCCTTCTGCGGAAGGTGCACGCCACAAACGGTTTGGAAAGCTTAACAAGGTAGGCAAAGATCGCCGGTAACTTGCTGCTTGCGAAGCTCGAACGTTTAGCGGCGAGCGTACGTAGAGTGCGTGTGCGGAGGTCAGTACACGAGACCTCTCTTGCCGAGACGACGCAAGCGGACACGACCGGTCGATCGCTCGCTTCACTGTCTCATATTTAAACGAACCTAAAATGTTACCCTGGGCCAAAACACCTTTTTTTTTTCTCATGTTACAGCATTTTGTGTGTGAAAACAAAATGGTTGCAGTATCTTGGTGGCGTTGCAAGCTCGAGATGCTTGGATTTTTGCTTCATGGCGTATGAAGGCTATTCTAAAACTGTCACTATTAGTATTTCGAAGTCATCTGTCATTTCAGTATACGTTAAAAAATGTTAACACCGAATTTCTCGTCAAATGTAAATAAAAAGAATTCCCTCGCGTTTCTCATACTAATTAAATAAAATTGCTATGCCCTTTTGAGACATATATATCATCGTCATCATGATACCATGTTTCAGTGAACAAAAAAGTCGAACTTAGATGGAAAATGATAAATCAAAGTGTTTAAGACATTCATTCTATTTCTGAGAGAGCGGACGTTGAGATAAAAGGCTGATAGACTGTTCCCAGCTTCTAAACGTTGTATTATTTCTAATGGCAAAATAAAGTCGTGATACCGCTTAGCCATGCAGTGTGATACTAGCTTACATCAGTTCCTAGTAAATTTAGTAGGATAATCTTCATTCCTAATTTGAATACTCTGGGCACTCAGTTTTTCTTGCGAAGATTGTTTCATGTTTAACCCGCACAGAGTATCAATGACATTCATACATTCTGCGGATAGCTCGGCCGAAGATACGGCTCTGGGCATCATTACTCAGTTACAAAAACTGGCACAGCCGGTGGCAAGCCGCCATAAACGAAGGGTATACGTCTTTTTTTTTGCCTTTTGAGTACAGCAATGCGTTTACGTAGGGATAGAAACGTGATGACGATGTTGGTTTCCCCAGCGATACGCGTTCGTGCTTGATGACACGCTTAAACGTCAGAGGACGCTATCGGCACACCGGTAAGGTGACTGATCTGGGTCAAGAACGCTACGAAATTTTCATTGTCCTGATTTGCCAGACTTTTAATCTCCAAGTTTACATTTCCCGTATATTGTTCACAAAGTAGCAGCCCAGTCTGGCACTGCTTCATGTATTTTTGCATACCTTCAATTGTCTGACCAAGGCTGTCGTTTTGCTTTTTAAGTTTACGTTTTCCCTTGGAACATCATCTACCTTAATTGTTTCATTTGTTCTAACTGCCCGCTCATAAATTGAATGCCACACTTAATATCGCACAGGTAAGCCCTGATGCACGATCTACTGTAATCCTGACCTGCCCACACAAGAATGTGCCAGCGCGCACCTTTTAGCGCATGGCCTCGGCCGCCGCGTTCCATCACGCTATGACTTCGTGGCGCGGCTAAAGGCTTTCTTTTTCCTAGCGTATCCGGATTTCAATCGAAAGCGCGAAAGGAGTGGCCCCTTATCTGGTCCTGACCTGCTCTCCTCGCGGGTCTCGCGTCAGTCGGTGGTCACTGGAGGCGCCGGCTGCCAGCATGTTATTTATGGGTGGTCCGAGAGCGCTCCTTTTTTGAAGGTGGCACAAGTGCAGTTGGGGCTAAAAACGTCTTTGCGGTTCCGTGCCCGGAAAACGCGCTCTTTCATCCAAGCAGACATGAAAGCGATGCACACTGCTGCGTGCTACTGCTACTGCAGCCTACTGAGCCACGCTGTGGTAGGTTTACCAGAGAAACATATCACCAGCCGTGCGTCGTGCGGACCGTGCGTGAAACAGACTGCCGACCGTGTTTAGGCCGCAGAAAAGCCTTTACCTAATGCCCCCAGTGGCAACGTAACGGACTTATTCGTCTACAGCGTCTTCCATAGGGAGCCATTCTGTGGGGAGCTCACGGTTACAGTAGGTCGTGGCCATAACGTCCCTGTCGAACGACTCTCATATAGCTCTAAATTCTTTCTTGAACGCAAGTTTCAACTCACCAAACAGTTTGGTAAGCTCCTTCGCCATTTCGTGAGTAAAATCTGAAATGGAACAAAAATCAAAACACGCTGTGCCGGCAGCGAAAAGAACAGTATAAAAACAACATGGTATGGTACTAGCCTGTAAATACGTAGTTCAGCGTTAGGGAAGGTACTGTTGGCCGTCGCTGCTGCGAAATTTCTGGAATGCTGGGTGGTGGTCTTCCTTTATGAAGGCTCTCCGATATTGTTGCCCGTGAAGATCAGTAGATGGTCAATGTGATTGGTGCGTAATAGCAATGTAGGCAGAGCAGATGGATGAGTAGGGACTTTAAGATGACGAAGTAGTCCTGCGCTTCGTCCGGTGGGAAAAGCAATGCCGCAGCACGCGATATCTGTAAATGCGTAGTTCAGCATTAGGGCAAGTGGAGTATCGGCCGTCGCTGCTGCCAAATAAAACATTTTAAGAGGTATATCCTGAAATTAGAAATATTGTTTGCATCCCCCATTTTGAACTAAATTCACATATCACGGCACTGTTCGTATAAACATAAAATGACCAGTATACCCGTTATTTTTAAGGATTGAACAGTTATCGTAAAGCTACTAGCAGGGAGAGGAAATCTTTATTTGGCCCTCTAACGTTGTCGTAAAGCGCTAAAAATTGGTGCCCTACAAAACTCTATCTGAGCGAATTTAAAAGAAAGTGCAGATGTCCACTTCGCTTTTACAGCGTTGCGAGATCAGGAAAGCATCGGTGTTTATTCTGTTTTCTTCTTTTATTTTCACCACAGAATGGCTAGTCTTCAAACTATAAATGTAAAGGAATGCTGCCTTCTATGCCTTATTGAAAAACGAAGAGCTACGAGAGTATAATAAAATGTTACCACAACAAGATATAAATAAAACAAATATCTCACCTAAGTATTTTTTAGTTTTCTACGTCTAATCCCCTTGAAGCCTAACACAATTATTCCAACGTTCCTGCAGCCTTGTGATTTCGTGCCGGAACTAAATTTCTTCGAGGTCCCTCAAATACACCATTGAAAACCTTGTTCACCTCTTCGTTCGGCCGCACTCTCTTTACAATCATAAATGTTTTCAATTACGGAAAAGATAGAAGTCAGAAGAGGCCAAATAAGGCAAATACGGTGGATCTGGAAGGAATTCGAACCTCAAATCCGTCCATTCTTGCTGATCCAGAACAAAGCGTTCAATTGAAGCGTATCCTATGGATTGAGATAATGTAGAACTTACCTACAGTATTTTTGTTTGTAGATATCCAGTTGAACATGAAAAATATAAACTACGCGCTGATATGGGATGCACAGAGTTTCCTTCATTGTCGCGCACGTTTATTCGCCGATCTGCTAAAGCTACGTAGTTAATTTTATTCGCATTTTTTCGTCGCGGTTGGCTACCGAAGCCTTAAAATTTACGGTGCATAATACAGGAGATAAATCACCCCAAAAGCTTATAATTTGAAGGGATTGTCCACCCAATTTCGTATTCAAGAAAACATATAGACCTCACTGTCAGTGGCTGTAGGAGCATCTTCCACGACAAAGCTTAATTTTGTGTTTCCCTGGACGAGTAATTTTTTTTTCTAACCAAGCGTGCGTAAACGGCATTTTCTCTTCCACCTTCACGACAGCGGAGGCTCTGTCGCAACATAACGTAAAGATCACGCTGAACTGAAGCTCCCTTCGAATTTTGTCCTATGTGCGAGCGCTACGACGTGGTTCACGCTTATTGCTGCGCTAGAACAGTTTTTTTTTTTGTGAATGAAAGGGGACTCTCGATGTGAATTTGTCACACTCCACACTTCTCCGCGAGATTTAGAGTGGCGAGTAAAATCGAACGCTGCGGTGCGTCAGGAACGCTGTGTTTCCACGGAGGGATGAGGCATAGGATCTGACAATTGCAAGCCTGGTGTGACGTCACATCAGGTGGCATGGGAACGCACCATTGATACGTGCTACATTTGTCATAGTGTTTTGTATAATTATCCTTCATTGATTACACTAAATTGGAGTGTCGTTTCATAAAATAAAAAATGGCCTATGTTAATCATTAAGTTCCTGCCGGGTAAGCATCACAAGATTTTAAGAACTTCCGGTTTTCACCGGACGATCCGTTTAAATTTCATCGAGCTTCAAATTTTCTCTCCAATTAAAAAAGAAAGATGACCGCTCTAACTTTCTTTTTATACGTAATCGCTAATAAACAACGTTTTTCAACTGCAATGTTTGTCAGAACCAGACTCTTTGACAAATTGGGTTCTCATTCGCAGAAAATGTTTATGAAAGAGTTCCAACACATTGCCATAAAAATATTTCGAAAGAAAGCAACTGCAAAGTGGCTGTTCCGGAAATGTTTAAATTGATTCTTGTTAGTACCGTTGAACCTTACCCAAAGGTAACACAGAGCGTTACACGCTACGGATACTTAAAAAAATCATTAAACTCAATTTACAAAGACATGTTTGCTTTCGTTTTCTTACGTAGTGTTATGAATGATCGGGTCAACCGCTGATTCGGATGTCGCGTGCACGCTTGTTACTTAAACTGGTTGCCATGCTTCGTACAAACTAGAGATGTTCCGGTGACTCTCGTCGTAAGCAGATGTAAACTTCCCTAGCGTAAAGTAACGTAAGCAAATGGGGCTTTGCGAACGGGACTCTACTAAAACTCCAAAGTAAACCTCCACTTTGTCTTTAGGCTGTTCCCGTACTAGAGTAATGAGTGGGCATGCGGATCGGCCAGTCAGGGAACGCTTTCTGCTTTTTCTCCCTGCAGTTGACGGCGATTCCTCGCTCCTGCCAGCCAGTGTCAAACTCGAGGTGTGTCCTGAACGAAGTTTGTGCACTAAAATGTGCCTTGCTTCCTTTGCCCGAAACCCGTCCGTCCTGGCCAACTTGTTCTACGGACTTTCTAAATCTTACGACGCCTCTTTACAGCAAACCAACGGCAACGAGTACGACGTCAGGGCCGGCTATGGATGACTACTTAAAAAGCTTGTGCACCTCTCGAATCTTCAGTGGGCATGTTTGCTTCGTGCAATATGGTTCATTTTTTTTGCACTGTGAACAATGTAACAACGTCTGCCTACTGGTTCTCCCATGCCCACCAGTTCTGTTTTCATGGTTTTGCGAGTGTATTTGAGGTCTTAAAATTTGCTGTCTGGTGACATTTAACTTAGTCCCGGCCCGACTAAACAAATAGAAGATATGGTTGCCTTGCTTAACCACTTAAACATTTCTCAAGAAAAAATTGTACCGGGGCAAGTCCCAATTCTTGAAAGCATGGAGGCAATTAAAACTGTTCAAACGAAAATTGAATCAATAGTAACTGACATTCAAGAAATACTGAATGCGGTAGAAGGAAATATATCGGGAGTCGATAGCTTACATTACAAGCTGGCGGCCGTGAATGAAATTGTTGATAATCTTTCAAACGTAAACGCCAGTCTACGTGCTCCTCTGGACGAATTCGATGACAGTTCTTGAAGAGACAGTCTACTTTTTACTGCATTCCCGACACTCAGACCGATATCTAGGCTATGTTAAAAAACAAACTACGCGATTTTTTTTATTTACAAATTGAACATGAATTTGAGGGCAATATTCGTGCACATTGACTTGGATGGTCTTTTGATGCCAGCAAGTGTCGGCCTATCGTTGTGAAGTTCGCTGCCTTTAAAAGAACAGACAATGTGTTATACTCCGGAGGAAAACAACATGGCAGCGGCGTATCCATGGCAGAGTATTATTCCCCAGCTATGCGTTATGCTCGAAAAAGGTTAATTGAATTCGCTAAGACCCGTTCCCACTCGTTTAGTGTACGCTACAAAAAAGTTCATTCTAACAACACTTTTTTATTTTTTAGGGTGTGGCGAGTGACGATGTTTACTGATTAAACACTAATGTCCCATCGAGTATGGGCGACAACCGCATCCAGGACGGTCTTGCAGTTGCTGCGTCAGCTTCAGCTGAATAGAAAAACTACACTGAACAGCACAAATCTTACCGCTTCAAAATTTTCTGTACTGTTCACCAATATTCAAAGTTCTCTTTGGAATCTCGATGACATTTCTTCTGCTACCGATTATTCATTTGCTGACATTGTAGTCCTTACGGAAACTTCGCTGTCCAGCGTGATGAACGACTTTGAATTGTTTTATTGTGATAAGTGCTTTGCGTTTTATCGCTGCGATAGAGTAGTTGGACGTCATGGGGTGTATTACTCGCGGCGATAGTTTTGATTCCAACTTTGTTCACCTTGCCACTACTCTCGAATTTGTATGAATACGTCTGCGTTTCAGCTATACTTTTCTGTAAGTGCGATACCGGCTCAACTTCGAACCGCGCGCCGAGGTGGGATGGACCTAACCTCCAGCCAGAACGTTCGCTGCTTGTCATACAATGTTGCTGAGCGTCAATTGCTGAAGCATACACTACTGAGCGCAGAAAGAGACTAAACATGTTTTTTAGAACATACAGGTGTTGTTTTTGAGCGCGAGAGATCACAAACAATGAAGTAAAATACCTAAACCAGTAAAAAATAAAAACAAAATAAAAAAGTATGTAAAGTCTTAAGGCGCTTATCAGAACGCACCAGAAGCTGCATCGTCATCGCGTCAATGATAGATGCGCTCGCGGCAGCTCTGGCTTCCACGACGTGCCAAAACAGAGGCTGCAATCGTTATATAGTCAGCTTCAACCCTTAAACAGGCCCCCTGCAACAATATTTGATGCTACGATTCTGTGTGGATACCTCCTCCTGCGGTCCGAAACAGTAAGTGCGTCACTAACGCTGGCCGTCGGCGATACAGCAGAGGTCGCCATCTTGTCCTCGCCCACCTCAATGACGTGCCCCTCGCCCACCTCAACATGGCGGAAACGTTACGCGGCACCAGCATTTCTCACAATGGCAGCCCACACGAGCCTTCCTTGCAGACATGTATAAGCAAGTTTTCTTGCGTGCATGTTATCGTCCAAGTAACGATACGGAAATTTTTTTTACCGAGTTGCACGATGCTTTGAATGATATTTCTGTAAGGTATCATGCCTTGACTTTATTTCATTTGGGTGATTTCAACGTTCCCGGAATTGACTGGTCCAATGTATATCCGTTTATATATTCCAGTTCTTAAGTGTGCTCAGAGCTTTTAAGTATTTGTTACAACTTTTCTTTAGCGCAACTTGTTAAGAAACCGGCTCGAGCTTCGCTGACTTATGGAAATGTATTGGACCTTGTTCCTTCTACCGCGCCTGATCTTATTACTTTCTGAGCGTACCTTCCCGGTATCAATGAACACTGGTTACTTCATTTGAACCTTATTTACATCCTGCCTTTTTCTAATAAAAAAGGTTGTATTTATAATGATAAAGCTAACTTTGATGCCGTAAACTCGAAGCTAACTGTTTTTCTGAAACTTTTTTTTTTGCAATTTCTCTGAACATTTTGTGGAGGTTAATTGGGCGTTGTTCGAGAATAAAGTCCTTTCACTGATCAATTCTCTTGCTCCACGCAGATATACTGTTTCTAACTCTACATAACCTTGATTACACGTTGCATTTAAGAGACTTTCGAATAAAGAGAAGCGCATTTTTCGCATTGCAAGGTCCACTGACACAGCTGAGCGGTGGTCAGCCCACCGAGACACTGCTGCTTTCTATAAGAAAGCACCTCATGAAGCTAAAGATATTTGTTTTGCCCAAACTCGACCTCGACTGTTGTCAAGTAGTGTAAACAAAATTTGAGTGTCGTGCATCGCGCTAAAAGACGAGTGGTTTTGCTCTTAGGCATTGAATGGTACTCCTATTTCGAGCAGTGAGTGTGCCAAAATACTTAATGATGTTTTTATAAAGTCGTTTTTCATGGATGCCGACTGCTGTTCTGCTTTTTATCCCATTTGTGAGTTTTGGCGTATGAATCCGCGTATGTGTGACTTTTGATGAGATTTTCAAGCTCAATGACTGTATAAGCATTTCCTCTTCATGCGTTATTTACAATATTAACAGCAAATTTCTTAAAGGTACTAAAATATGTAGTTCAATTTTCTTGCGAAGCTTTTTGCACAGTCTCTTTTTACTGGCATTCTTCCTGAGGATTGGAACAGTGGCAAAGTACTACACAAATCGGGCGTCAAACAATGTCCTAATAGTTATAGACCTTTTTCCTTAATTGGAACTGCTTTTAAAATTTTAGAACATATTATCTATTCTCATCTTTTACATTTCTCGACTCCAACTACTTGCTCTCTTCTTCCCAACACGGCTTTCGTAAATCTCTATTTTGTGAAACTAATCTACTTGTCTTCACTAACGATTTGTTTTCAGTTTTTGATCACGGATCTAAGGTTAACTGTTTTGCCCTTGTCTTCCGCAAGGCCTCCGACAAGGTGTCCCACTAATTGCTCCTTCTAATATTAAGCAAACTCAACCTTCACCCTAAGGTTCTTACCTGTATTAAAGGTTTTCTAACAAACTTCTTTCAATTTCTAAGGGCAAATGATTATAATTCCCCTGGGTGTTCTGTGGCATCTGGTGTTCCTCCTTGGGACCTCTTTTACACTAACGACTTAACCCTGTATGTTTAATCTGGAATAATTGTTTTTCGCTGACGATTGTGTGATTTACTGCGAAATTACTAATGGTTGTAATTCTCTTTTTCAAAATATTTCAATGCTGTATGGGACTGGTGTAAACAATGGCATATGGCCCTCAACGCTAACAAATGTCAGACAATGAGAGTGTCGCGTCGTAACATATCCCCTTTCACATACTACCTTAATAACGCTCCCTTGCTTTCTGCAACTTCTATAAATATCTTGGTGTGACCATTACAGTCATAACCTATCCAGGCAAACCCACATTCATTACATCCTTGCTAAAGCCAGTTAAATGCTAGGCTATCTCAAATGAAACGTTTTTAAACTCCTGTCTCTCACAAACTCTTGTTATAAAAATATTTTGTTCGCTCAAAATTAGATTACGCTGCAGCAATCTGGGATTCTGGTCTGACCACGCTCACATCTAACCTAGAATCGCGTCAAAAGCGCGGTGCTCGTTTCATTCTTAGCAATTATCATCGTGCGGCCAGTACAATATCCATAAACATAATTTCTCTTTACCTCTTCTTTCTTTACGCCGTCATTGCTCTCGCCTTTTTCATGGTAATTCAAACTATATCATACTAATTCAGTCCGCAGGCAGAAACTAATTCCAGAACCAACTTACATTTTTGCACGCATCAATCATCAGTTCAAAGTAGGCATTCCCCATTGTCTGACCACCGCTTCCTTCAATTCTTTCATACCTAGAACGTCATCAGTATGAAACCACCTGCCAGCATCCTTAGTATCAATACTCTTTTCTGATGTGTTTAAAACTGCCGTTACTGATTTTTTCTTGCAAAAGTGTCCCGCAACTGTGTTCATATTACTAATTTGTGTATATTTTGTTGTGTCGCCTACCCCCATCTCTGATGCCCTATTATCCTTGAGAGTATTGACATATGTAAATAAATAAATAAATGACAGCTGCCTTTTACAGTGATGCACCGTTAATGACTGCATGCCTGCTAGACCTCATGTCATTTCTTAACAACATTGTGAACTGACAAATATACAGCTTTGAAGCAGCTACAACTAAGGCTGGGCAGTATCACAATACAGATGTATCGCGATTGCCTCTAAGAGTACTTTCGAATATCTGCATATTTGTATCGAGATACACTTGAAAAATGTATCTGTTCTTCTGTAGTCAAATTAACTGACGTATCACTTTTATATGAATACTCCGAAAAGCCTAAGCCTCTTGTTACATTTGTGGTAAAAAATACACTTCGGCACGAGTTTATAAAATAATCCGCAAACCACATTTTTATTACGAGGGTTCCCGGAATATCTAACATGAACCTGCCACATAAACTCTTTTACTGCTGAGAAGCCTGGATGTCTGGTATATCACAAAGAAAGTAATTGTTTCCTCTAAGTTCTGAGCAGACTATGTCGCCTTTGTTCAAACAAGTCTGGTTGCGCTGCCCATGGTCTCTCACTTCCCAATAGTGATAATTAAAATGACAGCAGGGTCATCTCACTAAAAAGAAACGAAGGCGGCGTCCGTTTACGAGCCCCATACTACTCTCCATTCCCAATTTAGCAACCGCAGCTGCACTGCAGGTGCATAAAATTTTGAACAAGATATGTTTTCAATCAATAGATGTCTTCCCTCTCCCTCTCCTACTTCCGCACGACACACAGTGCACGATTAGAAACTTAAAACACTTAAGATGACAGTTTGATGGGCACCCTCAGGCTTGTACGTTTGACGTGAAAGTAAAATTAATCGCATTATCAAGCGAAAAACAAAGAACGGAAATAACGCGGCCTTTAGGGAGATTACTATAACAATAAAGAAAATAATAGAGGAAGCAAAATAAGAGTTCTATGGGGTGACTCTACACAACATCCGAAAGAATTCGCCAGGAAACTTCTGGAGGTATTTAAGCAAGAAAATGGACCAAGTTGATCAGGTTATTGTCAATGAAGAAGTAATTGATGAGAGTATGAAGAATATCAAATCAATTTAAGGAATTCTTTCAAATGTTTTTTTATGAAATACGACGGCAGAAGATACATTGCAATAACACCCAGTTAAGCGTAGCCTCAGTTGGATGAACTGTCTATAACCCATGACGGAATTTCCGATAGACAGCTGCGTCTGGATCTCAAAAAATCTCAGGGCCCAGATAATATTCCCGGAGAATTTCTTGAAATATACGTTGAATGGTTGTCCTATCTTGAGGCGATTTTAAAGCTATCTCTAGAAACTAGTGCTGTTCGTTACGGTTGGGTACAGGCTGAGGTGATACCAATGTGTAAAAGTGGGAATTGTTTAACGATGAATAATTACCATCCGGTATCTCAGAAAAAGCACCTGCTGTAAAGTGATAGAGAGTTTAGTCCCAAAACATAACTCAATACCAGGACAGCAAAGCATTACTTTATTCAAAACAGCACGGCTTTAGGTCGGGCTTATCACCGACGAACGAACTGCTAGAAACTTTCCACGAATTCACCTCTGCAATAAACTCGAAAATACAAATTGATGTCTTAAGTGTTGATTTTTTGGAGGCATTCGATCGCGTTTCGCATAAAAATTCAGTAAGAAGAATAAAACATATTGGAATAAACAAAAATTATCACCAGTTGGATCAAAGCGTACTAACAAAAAGATCACAGACATTTGGAATTCAAGGAGCTTCATCAGACTACTTAAGCCTAACCTCCGGTCTACCAGAGGGGTCTGGGATATGACCGCTATTGTTTCTTCTTTGTATTGGCGACATCACCGAAATGATTACACCTCTAATAAAAATAACTTATTCGCAGATGACTATATCTTCTTTGTTCACCAATCAAGACGTCTGACAACTAATTAGTGTTAAATCCATGTCTGGATGAGATTAGTCAGTGGTGCCTTCATTGGCCAATGGAAATAACTTCAGCAAGTTATCATTTACCTAAATCACTAATAGCAAGAACATATACTTTTTTCAATATCATATTGAACGCATAGAACTGACAAAAGTAGAAACCTTTAAGTATTTAGGAGTAACAATAAATCAAAATTTAAAATGGCGATCTCACATTATAAATGTCTGTGTGACAGCGTGCCGCACATTATGCATGTTGAGACGGAACCTTAAGGATGCCAATACAAAAGTAAGACTCAAAGTATACAAAACTCTCATACGGCTGACTCTCGAGTTGCCTCCGTTGTTTGGGACCCAGTCACCAAGACCGACATTGACGAACTTCAGAGAGTGCAAAGACAGGCTGCACGCTTTATACAATCTGATTGCAGATCCACTTCCTCGGTTGCGAAAATTCTAAACGAGTGCCAGAGGGGTTGGAAGAAAAATAGAGCGCCTGAAGTTTGTGTTTCGGATTTTTCATGCTCAGCTAAAAATAGACCCGGATGTTAATCTCAAACCTGTTACCAACAGGCTTGGTTGTTTGCATTGTTCTAAAGCATTACAGTTAAATTTTGCTAGAAGGAATGTATTCGAATACGTTTTTTGTGTGTGAAAACAATAAATGACTACAACGCATTTCCTAAACGCATTTTTAGCCTTACTGACCTGTCTACACTTGAAAAGGCGCTTCGAACATGCCTTCAAAAGGTGTTTCTTTTTTCTTCGAAAGTGCTTCTTCATTCTTCAAACTGCGACGCATCAGTCTTGCCTTCATATAAGTGTTTACATTTATGTTAAAGGATATACAGGGTGTTTTTTTTAAGCTTAACAGAATTTTTAAAAACAAACCATGAAAGCTAGGTTAATGCGGTCTGCGCACGTGAGTTATACGGCCAGGGGACATAATATAGGAGGCTAATCGTAACGATCAGTCGGCTAATTAGTTAAAATTCGTTAATGAACTTTTTAATTAATAAAAATAGACATATAGTTCCAATTAGAAACTTGCTCAGCGTCATCGAAAACCACTAAATCAGTAATTTTCATAACGACTTTGAACGCGTGAGAAGCGTAGTAGTGCACTAAAGTTACCGCTCGTGGAGCAGGTACAAGGCTGGGGCTAGATAAGAGACGGAAAAATTGCGCGGGCGCCTTATCGCAACCGCTAGCTTTGTACGTGCTCCACGAGCGCTAACTTTAGTGCACTACTACGCTTCTCACGCGTTCAAAGTCGTTATGCAAATTACTGATTTAGTGGTTTTTGATGACGCTGAGCAAGTTTCTAATTGAAACTATATGTCTATTTTCATTAATTAAAAAGTTCATTAACGAATTTTAACTAATTAGCCGACTGATCGTTACGATTAGCCTCCTATATTATGTCCCCCTGGCCGTATAACTCACCTGCGCAGACCGCATTAATATAGTTTTCATGGTTTTATAAAAAAACAATTCTGTTAAGATTTAAAAAAAAACACCCTGTATAACTATCATTTATTTATTTATTTACAAATACCCTCAGGGCCCCGAGGGGCATTACAGAGGGGAGTGGTGGTTTAGTGCGAGGCGAAACTTGGTGTTATCTGTGATGGTGACGATGTTATCGGGAAGGCCATTCCAGTCCACAATAGTTTCGGGCAGAAATGAATGCTGGTGGGCTGTAGATTTGGTCTTGGGTCGGGCAATCTTGCATGTGTGGTCCAGTCTTGAAGAAACATAGTTGGGTGGGCTAAGGAGAGACTGATTTAAAGAGGGAGAGTAATATACTTTATGCAGGAGGGAAAGCCTGGAAAGTTTGCGGCGCAAAGAAAGGTCAGGGAGGGTTAATTGAGATTTCATTTCAGTGACACTGGAAAAACGGGAGTAATCGGAAAGAATGAAACGAGCTGCGCGGTTTTGGACTGCTTCTATTGCATTGGTGAGAAATGAAAGGTGGGGATGCCAGATGGATGAGGCGTATTCTAGTTTAGGGCGAATAAGAGTAATATAGAGAAGTCTTTTGAGGTTAGAAGGAGCCATCTTGAAATTACGCCGAATGTAACCAAGAGAGCGATTAGCTGAGGATATGATCTTATTAACATGATTATTCCAGGATAAATTATTAGTTAAATAAACACCAAGATATTTATATTCGGTAGTGGCCTGGAGGACGGTGTTATTTAGTGTTAATGTTGTTACGTGGGGGGAGGACGAGCGCGTGAAACATACATGCATGCATTTATTAATATTCAGGGACGTTTGCCAAGTACGGCACCAGTCGGCAATTTTGTTTATGTCGCTCTGAAGTACCAGGTTGTCGTCGGGAGATTTTATCAGTCTATATATAACGCAATCATCCGCAAAAAGGCGAATTGAAGAAGAAAGTTGAAGTGGGAGATCATTAATATAGATTAGAAAGAGTAAAGGGCCAAGTACAGAGCCTTGCGGGACGCCGGAGGAGACTGGAGCTAAGGAGGAGGGCGAGTCGTTAGCGAAAACAAATTGAGAACGGTAGCTAAGAAAAGATTCGATCCATTTTAGAACGAGAGGATCTAATTTTAAGGAAGAGAGTTTGAACAGAAGGCGATTGTGAGGGACCTTGTCGAAAGCCTTAGCGAAATCAAGGAAGACAGCATTAGTAGGAAAACCGGAGTCGAGATTTTGAAAAAGGTCGTTAGTAAGAAACAGCAGCTGGGTCTCACATGAAAGTTGCTTGCGGAAGCCGTGCTGTGCGTGGTTGAAGTAATCGCAAGAATCCAGGAAACTGATAAGATGCTTGTAGATGATGTGCTCGAGAATTTTGCAGGAAATGCAGGTAAGTGAGATTGGTCTGTAGTTGAGTGGAGACGTTTTACTTCCAGATTTGTGGACTGGACTGGGATGACCTTTCCAATTTTCCAATCGGAGGGTACCACACCAGTCTCCAGAGACTGCTGAAAAATTTTAGATAAGGAAAAGTGCTGACGAGATTTTGGTGTTGGTTAGAAGTTTGGTGTTGATATCATCTATACCACATGAAGAGGACATTTTAAGGGATTCTATAATGCTTACTATACCGTCAAAGTTTATAAAAATAGGATCCATTGGGAAAACATTTGTTGTTGGAACGAGGGGGTCTGAACGATGGGTGTAGATACAGTGAAAGCATCGGAAAATACAGTGTTAAGAATATTGGCACAATCACTATTCAATATTTCATCACCAGAACTACTCACAAGGTTAATGTCTAGGGATGGTTTACCATTAACAATGCTCCAAAACTGACGAGGGTTGTTTAGTAACATAGACGGTAGGGTGTAGTGGAAGAATGTGTGCTTACGCTCACGCAACAAACACTTGTATTCAGACGAGCAAGTGGCATGCTTAAGCCAGGTCTCCGGTGTATTTAGTCGTTTAGCATTCCTAAACAGTCTTTTCTTTTTGTTTGAAAGTCGGCGAAGAAAATTAGTAAACCATGGCTTAGATGCATTCGATCGGACGTTTGTACATGGCACATAACGTTCGACAAGCTCGAGTAATTTGGCCTTATAGAAATTCCAATTTTCATTGGCATTGTAGTTATCAAAGTTCTCGTTAAAAGAGACGAAGTAATCCGAGAGCTGGCGGTTAATCATGTCGTAGTTACCCCTGTGATACAAACGAATTTTTTTAGGAAAAAACACTGACTTCTGTGGCTTAATATCAATAAAACAGTGTAGCGCTTTGTGGTCACTAATGCCATCTATAGGAGACAATGACTTAACTAGATGAGGATCAGCAGTAAGGACTAAATCAAGCACATTGGAACTGCTGTCGGTGACTCGTGTAGGAAAAGATACTACTTGGGAGAGATTAAAGGAAAGGCATAAGTCAATAAAATCTCGGCTTACATTCGTTTCGCCAGAGCTGGTTGGCGTCAGCGTATTCCATTCGATACCCGGAAGGTTAAAATCACCAAAAAGAAAAGTTGTTTTACTATGTGCTGCCAGAAAAGACAAATCATCACGAAGGCAATCACAAAAGTCACGTGAGGCGTTGGGTGGACGGTAGCAAACACCGATTAAAATAGAGCCGTAGCAACATTTTATGGAAACCCATACTATCTCAAGGACACTTTGGATCGACACGATATGACATGGAATAGTTTTGTTAACAGCGATAAGAACCCCTCCTCCTCGACGATCCGCTCTGTCACACCGGTAGATGTTGAAGTTAGGATGATCCGGTAATATTTCATTATCATCAATGTCAGGATTGAGCCACGTTTCTGACAGCAAGACAACATCAGCATCACATGAACTTATCAGTGAAGACAAATCATCACGCTTAGGTAATACGCTACGTGCGTTTGCGTAAAGAACACTTATGACACTCTGTGATTTAGCCGTATCAGTAGGAACACTCCCCACGTTCCCCTATCTCATGAGCTCTATTACACTGTCTGACTGGGCATCGTAAATGAAAGTCTTAGGGCCAATGTGAAGTTTGTTTAATCGAAGTTTAAAAGGCAAAGATTGACGTTTAGCAAAAGTGACGAGGTTATGGCGTGCAGCACGAGTATTTTCGCAGAAGTCTTCCGATAGTGAAAACGAGCTACCCTTCAGCCGAAAACTGCTCTGTAGTATTTCGCTTTTGGTTTTAAATGACGCAAAACAAGTTATGATTGGTCGGTTTTTTCCTTCTTGAAACTTGCCAATTCTATGAGCACGTTCGATATCAGAACTCGCTAAAGATATGCCAAACTTTTCTTCTGTGAATTCTAGAACTTTATGTTCCGACGATGACCATGACTCACCGCGCGTGTCGGGAATACCTCGGAAAAGCAAGTTACAACGACGGGAACGGTTTTCTAGATCGTCACTCCGAGTGAGGAGCGAGGCTGTTACTGTTGCCTGATCGGCAAGAGCACCGCGAATGCTACACACTTCGGCTTTAGTTTCGGAAAGTGACTGAAGCTCGTTCTCAATTCCGGCAATCTTAGTGTTGATGGTTGATAAGGAGTTTTCCAACTGGGTTTGTTTATCAAGAAGAGTTCTAATATCTGACTTGATTGACATCTGACCTTCCCCAAGTCTCTTGGAATTGTCCTCAATTTTCACTAGTACCGCCCACATTTTATCCAACTGAGACTCCGGGACAGTGTCCGGCACAGTCTTCGGGCCAGGGTTAGACTCAACATCACCAGATTGCATTAACAAAGACAAAATAACTCTGGCGCACTCGCACGCCATGTAATAAAGCACCCTTGGGCACGGGAGCACTACAAGGTACAGGTTGTTAGACCTCTTAGAATGTAAAGAATAGCGTTTACAAACCTGTAACAAGGAAAACATCGTGGTATCAGCCGTGACGGTCGTGATCAAGCTCCCGTGCCCACTGACGCGCCGGCGGCAAGCGCCGGGGTTTTGTACGCAGGAAGAAGGGGGCGTCACTGCGTAGCCCGTTGACGTCATATCCGCCCCAGGACCCGTGACTGTGTGGAACTGTTGGTAGCTTGCCCATGTCGCTGGCGGTAGAAACGGCACCCGTAGATGACTTGCAGATGTCGAGATGACAGTGTAGCAATCCGTGGTGTTGTGGACTGCTGTGGACGACGATGGGAAGCCGAGAAAGATGCACACAAGCGGGAGCTGTAACAAGGAAAACATCGTGGTATCAGCCGTGACGG
>JAZHYW010027214.1:0-60464 GCA_037355805.1 Ixodes ricinus | reverse complement strand
TGGCATGAAATTTCTCGTGTTGTATGACAAACAAGACACTGCACGAATTTTCTTACACACATGAGCAAGATGAGTGTTCCAGGTTAGGTCACTGTCAAAGAATAGGCCAAGATATTTTACAGAAGGTGTATGCTGTATATACTATGGTATATCTATACTATACAGAGCTTAAGAAACGCAGGAACTGGCTCATTATGTCAAATTGTTTAAGGTTTTCTTGGCTAATGGCACAGTACTATTGGCTGAGAACGATAACAATACTCGTGACACAAAACGCCCTCGAGGTCCTTAAGTTCTCACCTACTAGAGTTGAAAACATTACCATACCATATTAAACAAGCCTCGGCATCACGCCACGATTATTGATGTTGACGGATGTGAGTTTTTGTGTTTCACTCGGGGCTTCATCTTAATATTAAAACTTCCGGCGTTTCCAGTAAGATTAACTTCCGAAGTCTAGTAGAAGCTTTGCCCCAGTATTATGAAAGAAATTTGTCTGTAAAATACTGTCCAAAAAAATTGAGTTTTTTTTTTAATGCGATTAATTTTACTTGACATCACGAACTAAATCCTCCTGTTCGAAATTATATAAACACCAGGTGCATTATTTTAAAACTTTTATTACATTTCACACTTGAAAACTTTCAGAAATTATAGTGCCCGTAAAAGCCGCCAGTATTGTGGATGGACGGAACACCTCAAGATTTCGGTAAGTACGACACAAACAGAAAGCAAATTGACATGTTGCGGTAATATACTTATTTATATGTAGTTAATTATAAGTATTTGTCGTTTTGGAAGTCGGTGGCTGCGTACGAGCTCACATTTGTGCATATCCCCCCCCCCTCACCACTTACTCATACTGCGGGCACGTTCGTCTGCTCGTCGCGCACTTCGTGCGTTTGTTTACTCCCGAAACGCGTCCAGGTGCTTTTGTATCTATGCGACCTTGACCAATGACGGTGCGTGTTTGGCTGCCTCGTCATGTCGTGTTTCTTGCGTTTTCTCTACGTTGCCTGTTGATTGCCGTACTCCTCGTTGCATCTCGATGCGCCGAAGAAGCGCTTTGGAACGATTGATTGCTTGCTGTATTAAACTCGCATGCTCACATTTGTTCTGGAATGTGAACTACCCGTTATTTCACCGTAAATTGGCAAAGAGCGAACGCTACGGGTCCATCGAGCCAATCGAAGTGACTGAAGCGAAATACGTGACAGCTGTTTCCAAGGGTACAGGCGCTCTTTCCAAGGAAACCCAAGAAGTTGTATTAAAGAAGAGGAAGGAACTTCCCCTGTAGCCGAACCATCTTTTTGGTGTCCCAGATGTCGCATTTCATTTCACCCCCTAAAATTTAGTCCATCCATTCAAATTCGTACAAAAAATGAAAGGTGTTTACAATTCTCTGTAATGCGAAATTAGAGCGCAACTCTTGAGGGGGAGGAGGGAGGGTACGGAGGGGAGGGTATGCCCTCCTCTTCTTCCGTACCCTCTCCTCCTCCCCTCCTTCTTCCATCCTTTTCCCCACCTCCTCTGCTCTTTTTCCCTCCTTTCCTCCTCCTCCCCTCCCTCCTCCTCCTCCCCACCTCCTCTCCCTCATCGTCCTCTCCTCCTTCTTCCTTCACCGTACCCTCCTCCTTCTTCTCGGACCCTCCTCCTCCTCGTGCCCTCCCCTCCTTCTCCTCCATAGTCTCCCTCCTCCCAGTTTCCCTGCTAAATTTAGCTGAAAAATTGACGCCACGTTACCTCAAGACCAATTTAGTTTCCCCGCTAAATTTCTACAAGAATATAACGTCTCATACTTGGTGTCACGTCACCTATGAAGAAATTCTGTTTCTCCGCAAGATTTAGCGGGAAAATTGACGTCACGTGACCTCAACAGCAATTCAGTTCCCCGCTGAATTTAGCGGGGCGATTCCCTGCTAAATTTACGGGGAAATTGAATTGCTGTTGAGGTCACGTGCCGTCGATTCCCCGCTAAATATTTCGGGGAATTGAATTGGTCTTGAGGTCACGTGACGTCAATTTTCCCCTAAATTTAGCGCGGTTCCGCTGACGCCGACGGCGACGCCGCGAAACACGGAAACGGGCGCCTAAGAGATGCGCTCTAAAAATGAAGGACGTTTACAAATCTTTGTAACGCGAAACTAGAGCGCAGCTCTTGAGGAGGAGAGGAGGGTATGAAGGGGAGGGCGTGACCCTCCTCCTTCTTTATCCCTCCCCTCCTCCTCTCCTACCATCATCCTCCCCTCTCCTCCTCCTCCTCTTCCCTCCTCCTTCTCCTCCTCCTCCTCTTCTTCCTCCTCCTCCTCCTCTTCCTTCACTCGTCGTCCTCCATTCGTCCTCCTCTCCTCCTCCCGTTAAGTTCTCCCGCTATATTTTCCTCTAAATTTAGCGAAAATTTCCCGCTAAATTTAGCAAGTTAAGTTTCCTGCTAAGTTATCCCGCTTAATTCCAGGCTTAATAGAAAGCTACTAACAACAGCTTTTCAGCACGCATCGATCACCTTCATAAACTTGGCATGCCGTTTCGTAGCACGAATCACTTTTTCGAGGTTTTCCTTTCAAGCTGCGGAATCATCTTTTTCGAACCATCGCCGAAATTGCCGGCAACGAACGTTTTCGAACTGGCATTACTAACCTTTTTCGTAAAGAGCCCTAACCAGAGGCGTATATGTAGACAGTTTGGCCGTTCATCGGAAAGTATAGGAGTCAAATGAGGAAACGCCATTGGCCGAAAGCGGGCTGGGCGTGTTCCAGGGCATCGTCACAAATTCGAATGTGGCCAACTAGGAGCCGGAAATCATACCCTGGTGGTGGTCGCGAGAAACAAAATGAGTAAGTGCGTCGGAGTAACTCTCGGTGACTGAAAATGTGGTGAACGTGATGTTTCAACCACGGTCATTCAAAATCATGGTGGAAGAGCGCGACTAGCGCAACGATCGACATAATTCGTGCGCCAGGCGCCGACGACCGGGAATCTGCCGTCCGAGGGGTCACACCCTGTCCGAGGAAAAAGAGTTCGAGCGTCACATTCGTTTCTTACATCTTTCTGCATGATCATAATCGAAATATCACATGCATCCTATTTTCAACCATAAATGGTTAAACATCACGCTTATTACTACACTTTTACGCGCTTATTAAAACCGTATACCTGTCATTAAAACTGTTTCTCGCTACCACCGCTAGGGGATTCTTTTCGGTTTCTGGTTGTCCAAGAGAGCATGCCAAGCCCCTTTTCTGCGTCTGGTGCACGCCCTGGCTCTGACCGCGCCTCCCATTGACCAAACTCTCTGCGCACACGGCTCTGGCCCCAACTACCGTATAATTATTTTAAATATATGTTTATTTTTGTCTTTTTATTACGCTTTTTTATGTCACCCACTCCCCTCTGTAATGCCATTGGCGCCGAAGGTAACTAAATAAATAAATAAAAATAAAAGTGTTACTCTGTCGCCGGTCGCGAACCGTGGTGGTTCCGCAGCAGCGGTGGTAGATGCGGAGGGTGCTTGCTCCACTGCAGATGGTTCTCCATCTTGACACTCCATGGAAAGTTGGGCAACAGGGAGTTGCGACGCCGTGACGACAGTGGCACCCGCGTTCTGTCTCGTGTCAGGATGGCGACATTAGACAGCATGACATTGCAACATTTGGGACAAAATCTGTTGCCAAATCTGGACCCCTTCGATGCATCAACGGAATATGATGTTAAACACAACCGTCGGAGACCCGTTCTGGGCACAGTATGTACCATTACTCGGTGGCAGGTTGTGGAAGCCCCTCCCACCTCTTTCCACTGTAGCAGGGCGAGCGCTGAAGGGGAAGTCGCCTCTTCTCCAGCGTTCGGTCTGCTAAAGTGAGAACAGGTGGGAGGAGCTTCCCTGAACTCAAACCCTGTCACTGACTGTAGGCTGAGCAGTCTGTATTTCTGTTCAGAAATGATGAAGCGCTCGACGAAGTTCCTGGTTCTTCATATTTTTTTAAAGTTTATTTTATACTTGGAATACATTTTAGCGCTCCAAAACAAGGACAAAAAGACGAGAATAAGACACCAGAGTGAGCACGCTGCTATTTTTTAGCAGCGTGTTCACCTTTTACCACATATACAGGCGCCACAATGAAAATAATATTATCGATTTTACCCCAGAGCGTCTTTGCGTCGATGAACTTTTTGCAGTTAACATTGATCACGCGCTACACTTTTTAAATCTGCAGATAAGCTGGAGAATCACAAAATGTTGCTGGGAGTCCAAATGCTGTATGATGATAGGTTTGTACAGAGCAGCGTGAAACTTACGGACAGCATAAACCAATATCTTTTAGCACTGTTACAAGCTGTGAGTAGTTTTGAGACTCGCATTTTTCGTTTTGAATCCCGGTGGTGGAATGGTTAATTGTTCGGACCAAAATTATATGTGGAACATTATTAACTCAATCCATACTGAATTAGATATTTTCATTTTACAGGCTGAACTAAGGTTCGCAAATATGATGGATCCTGTCATTGAACTAGTATTGACTAAAACAACCCGTGTGAGTATGCTGCCTTTTTAAGTACATATATGTTTTTCGAACATCAAATGGGTAACAAAAGCTAGAGATTTTGGATTGCTGAGGATGTAGTTTGGCACATAATACTTAAACATAAATGATTTGTTCTGCCTATTTCCTTTCTTAAGGTGCCACCTGCGTCTCTATGGGCATCATATTGCGTCTAAAATATTTTCCACAGGTTTTGAACCAAAGGAGTCAACAACGGTACAAATTAAGAACACGACAGACACGGGCGGCGTTCGCGTCCGTGGCTGTCGTGTCTTCTGTTTGCTCATTTCAGCCGCTTTGCGCTCAAGAAACCAAGAAAAATGTTTTATCAACATGCTCTCCTGCTTCTACTTATGTTGAAATTATCTCGGCTGGTTTAAGAACTAACACAGTGTTTTCTTTCATCGCTTATATATTAGTCGTAATTATGTAAAATTACATATAACTAATTTTCTTCAAGGGTTCCATGGGCAGCTTGGAACCCTTTCAGTGGGTACAAACTAAAGTTAAATATTCGAAAATATTAGAAATACAAATTCAAATTCAAATTGCTTATTTATTTCTCTCCGTTTGAAGAAGAGAGACAAAGAAAAAAGCCACTCTGTTGTTGCTTGACGAGCCTCTGCCTCCCCACAGTAGCGGAGAGGACACCATGTAAATGTACGCAATCTTTTAGCAAATATACTCACGACAGAATAAATAAACAAGACGTCATAGGGAGGAGGAGGGAAACCGATTCGAACCAGATTCTAATGATTCACAAATCCCACGGACACTCATAAAACAAAAACGGCACCTAAATTATCGTCGCCAAATCGACTCATAATGTAGTCTCAGAATTCGCATTCCTATTTGAAAATACATCTTAGTACTGCAATAGAAACACTTTGAATTCCTTCATGAATATTGCGGAGATATCGAGTATTGGTGTTAAATTAGTCAAAAGTACCAAACTTTCTATCTTATACCGCTGCTCACTGCATCTGGTCAGGAGAACATGAATGAATCTAGGGAAGTCGATTGGAATCTCGAAGAGATGGACAAGCCAGTCTTCTCAGCAAACGTTAAGGAATTAGGAGTTAAGGAATTAGGAATGCTATGAAAAACGAACTTTTTCACAAGGAAAGAAAGTCACATGTAAAATGTATTACTCATAGAGTGATAATCGATTCGGTTATATATTATAATATATTAATAAAATAATTATTATGAATGTTCCCAAAAATTCGCAAGTTGTGCACATACTTGTTTTATTGGATTTTCCTCTTTATCATCTTCTTTTAAATTCATCGTCGTCTTTCTTCTGGCTTAGTTCTTGGAACTTTCCACATGCCGGGGCTTCTGTCGTCCTCCTTCCTGAAGTGATATGAAAATACGTTCATAAGAGTAGTCATTTCCGTGGTGTCGTTTAAGGCTTAGTATATTGCAGTGTCTTGGGAAATCCTTGTTTCCTTTAAGTCTTGATTACCACGTAGGGACCTGAAAAGGTGGCCTTGAACACTTGTGCGCCTTTTTGTACTAGATCTGGGTTGAATTCCTGGGGCTGTATACTGGTGTCGTGTGTTAATATCTTCTTATTGCTGAACTTTTTTTTTGTGGAAGCAGTTTATGTTTTTGAAACGTTATTATGCTGGTAAAGCCAAGAAAGTGATCGGCAAGAAGCCATAGGCACTCTCTTCAAGAAGCAGTATGTAGACTACATCACAATATACTTGTATGGGAGTTGTTTTGGTGCACTACAGATACTTTAAGTTTGCATTTGCTTTCACTTGCCAACTCGGGAAACATAGTGATGTATTGTTCGATGTGACGTGCATTCAGCTAGCTTGATGAAGCGTGATGTGACGTCCGTTCAGCCAGCGTATTCGTTTCTAGATAACGAGAAAGGAAGTCAAAAATTCATTCTTTTTCTTCGCGCGCATTCTTGGAACTTCATTTAGGACGAAAAGGCCTGTACATTGCATACAACGATCTCCTTTTCATTGCGGAATACCCCTCCTTCCATGAACACGAATGTACTCACGCCGTAGCTGCCAGCATTGGCAGCCTTGACACAAAAGCATTTCTCATTGGCGATGATAATTGCTTGGTTCTTGTCATTCCTTCTCCCTTAATATTGATTTCTGCAAAATCAAAATAAATGATAACAAAAAAACGTCGGAGTACTGAGGCGGTATTCACTCGTCTCTCTGAGGTCGATACCTTGCCTTATTTAATTGCCTCACGTGGCAAGTACGCGCATAATTGGCGACATATTCCTTTATATTATTTCATGTGAGCCTTCATGTCAACTTCTAATAAGGCCTCCTAGATCCGTCTTAAGTACAGAACGAGCGGGTTGGTACGTATAATTAAACTTGAGGAAGAAAACGAGAACGGACGGACAAACACAAACTTCCAACTGGCAACGACATTTATTGACTCAAAGAGTTTGCTTATATACAGGAAAAGGAAGGGGGTGAAAAAAGGTGAAAAGGAGGAGCACTATGCCGTCAAGGGTACGTCGCTGTCGGGAACGTGGAGGGGAGAAAGCTCCAGACGGCCGTCCTGCCATCTACTAGAAGAATCGGAGGTCACACCTCGAGGTTTGGCCGGGAGATACTAGAAGCCTTCGCCATGCGTCGATCCAAGGACAACGTCGGCTCCCCATCCATTGCCCTTTCGAGGAAAGAGATAAGATTTCTTAGTCCGGAGCTTTCTCCCTCCACGTTCCCGACAGCGACGTACCCTTGACGGCATAGTACTCCTCCTTTCCACCTTTTTTCACCCCCTTCCTTTTCCTGTATATAAGCAAACTCTTGGAGTCAATAAACGTTAGGGGAGGAAGTGGCCGAGTGGGCTAACGCGTCTCAGCTCGGAGCGTGGAGCGAAAGTTTGCGCTGGGAACCTCCTGGGTTCGATTCCCCACCGCCCCCGCCCGTTTCGATCTGGATGAGTTTCGTACCGGCACGCGTTCGTGTGATCACTACTGCGTGATGCACGTTAAAAACCCTAGGTTAGCGGTTGTACCGCACTGGCTAAATTTCTCATCTACAGCTAAGAGACCGATGACCCGTTGAGGCGCATCTCCCCATCAAGGCTGTATAAACATAAAGAGCAAACTAATTTTTTTTTCAATAAACGTTGTTGCCAGTTGGAAGTTTGTGTTTGTCCGTCCCTTCTCGTTTTCTTCATCAAGTCTAAAGACCCGTCTTGTTTTTCAGATACAGCACTGTTGTGATAGGTTTGTAGGACTGTAACCTGGAAGATAACACTCGCTATTCCGTGTCATTGCTGCCTTTCAAAATACGAACATAGCTGACGCTTCCAGTGAGAGTATCCTTTGATATGTGGAGTCGGGAGAGATAATATCGGGAAAGTCTCTCCAGGTCGGTGTGTGATGTAAAACGAGAGCTGTTGAATCCCTAGTCCACCTGGCCGCTCGTCTCTTCGGTTGAGACCAGTTCAAGAGGTGAGTGAGATCATGGTCGTTCATGAAAAGTTTAAAATGGCGGCCTTCGAGGAGAACTTTGGATATACCTCAAAGAATGACCACCGCTTGAGCTTCCTTTTTTGTTGCGCCGTAGTTTTCATAGCTAATGGATATATTATATGTTGATAATAGTAGTACACAGTGGCTCTTAAATCATAAATGAGGGCGCGTTCAAGTTTTTCTAATAAAGGACGGCCCATGTCCAATAGTTTGAAGCGTCGATGCGAAGTTCTTGCACTCACCAGACCAAACAAAAGGAATATTGCCGCGGGCGCAGCGGACCGAGTAGGCAGCGCGCCCGTGGCATAACGGTTATCGCGCTTGCCTTCCACGGAGAAGGTCAGGGTTCGATTCCTGGCCGCGCCTACACATTTTTGCTGACGCTGTAATGTCATGTTCTAGTAAATTCGAGAGCCGCCTTGCTAATTCGAGGTAAGAATGTTCTACGAACCAAACCTTCCACGCCGAATGTTCCCGAAGCCCACGTGTGTACAAAAGGGCGCCGCCTGACAAGCCGGGTCAGTTTCGCCCCAGCGTTCGACTCTGCTCTTTCGCCGATTTCGACGCCCGCGACGCTCTGCTGTTATCTTTTGTTTCCTTTTATTTTTTGGGCACAAGTTCGCCCTCATTAAACGTTTAGTTCCTTTAGTTAATCTCTGCCTCATCATTTGTCATTCGTGACATTTTGGTGGAGGTGCGGGGTACCGCATGCCCCTGCCGCGCACCTCCGAGGGCCCGCAGCGCAAGTCCGACACCAAGCCCACGACGACCCGAGGAAGACAGTACCAAGCCCCGGTCAAGTCGCCGTAATCAAGGCCTACCGCCTGAACTCGGACTCCTGCCGCAGACATCAAAGAAGAAGACCGCGACGATGACCGCCCCGACCCGTCGTTGTCCTGCCCGTCGCCGCGGCGTAAGCCTTTTTCTATTCTGCTTTGGGCACAAGTTCGCCCCATTAAACGCTTAGTTTGTCCAGTTAACGCCTCATTCGTTGGTGACATCTGGTGGAGGTGGCGGGTATCGCATGTTCCTGCAGGATACCCCTCCGAGGTCCCGCAGCGCAAGACCGACCTTGAACCCACAAGGGAGACCAGTGGAGGAACCCGAGATCCGAGCAAGCCGCCCTCACCGGGGCGAGTCTCCAGAGTGCTGACTACTGCCGGACCCTCAGCGAAAGAAGTCAGCTTATCCAGCAATGACCACTCCACGCCAGCAAACCGAGACCGCCGCCGCCGCTCCCGTTGCATACTTGCCCGTCGTCCCCGATCGCCGACGCCCTTCCATGGCGAAATCTACGAGACGTCGAGGACTGGATCCTTCACTACAAGCGCGTGGCTCGCCACAACGGATGGAACGCCGAGCAACGCCTCCAGAACCTCTATTTCTTGCTGGAAGGCACCGCGAGGCACTGGTTCGAAAACCACGAGGCTTCGCTCACTTCGTGGGATATCTGCGCTACCGAGTTGAAGCAGACCTTCTCTAACCAACACCGGCGACAGAAGGTGGAGGACCTGCTCCAGACCCGGACTCAAGCCCCCAACGAAAGCGTGGCCAGCTTCGTTGAAGACGTGCTACGACTGTGTACACGCGCCGACCCGCAAGCCACCGAGGAGAAGTTGCGCTTCCTCATGAGGGGCGTCAAGAGCGAAATCTTCGGTGCCTTGTCCGCAGCGCCCCAACGACGGTTGACGGCTTCGTGGCCGAGGCGACGAATATCGAGCGAGCGCTGTCGGCCAGGGCTGTCCACTATCAACAACTCGCCGGAGTGTCAACGGTTTCGGCTGTCTCACCACCTCGCTCCGATGTCGATGGTGTCGGCATCGAACACCTGCGGCAGATCATCCGCGACGACGTCCGGGACGAGCTCAGGAAGATACTGCCGGCACCCAACTGCCCGGTTCCGCTCTCGATTGCCGAGGTGGTTTGAGAGGAAGTACAGCGAGCTTTCCAGCCGGAGACTCCCATCATCGTTCCAGCTCCCGAACAACCGGCGCTGAGCTACGCCGCTATGGCCCGACGACCACCGCCCGTTGCGCCGCAGCCGCGACATGAGCCTTCAACACTGAGGCAACCGCCGTACGTCAACCCAGAGCAACCTGCGCCGAGGAAGACGGACGTCTGGAGGACGGCCGACCGACGCCCGCTGTGTTATCACTGCGGGGAAGCTTACCATGTGTACCGGCGATGCCCCTACCGGCAGATCGGGCTTCGCGGGTTCGCGCCGGACGCCCCACGCCCGAGGAGCGGAGAACGACCGCGAGACATCGAAGAATATCTGCATCGAGGACCATCTCCAGCGCCCGCTGGAGATGGTGCTCGCCATCACCATGACGCCCAGCTTCGCTGATGCACAGGCCCCGCCGTGAAAGCCTGTCGCCCCTCGCCCCTCGTCGGGGAAACTAAGCGCGGAAACCCCTGGAGGTGGTGTTGCCGAAGATGACCGACGCAAACATCCTCCATGAACGTCAAAGGCCCCGCACTCTAACAACGACGCACGTAAAAACGACGCTCATGTGGCGGTAAGGGATAACCTAAACGTCGTTATCAACGGCCACGACGCGTCGGCTCTCGTCGACCCCGGAGCAGACTACTCCCTCCGAAGTGGGAGGCTGTCCCAACGCCTTCGGAAAGTGACGACGCTATGGGATGGTCCACAGATACGAACTGCCGGTGGGCACTTCATTACACCAGTCGGGAAATGCACCGCTCGCGTCCAGATTCACGGTGGGACATGCCCGGTGAAGTTCGTTGTTCTATGAGACTGTGAAAGAGACATTATACTCGGCATGGACTTTCTCTGCGAATACGGCGCCGTCATCGACCTGGAAGCCAACCAGCTGACACTGCGGAAACCTGTTATGACGTCCGGGGATCAGGAAACAACGTCGGCCGCCTCAGCCATAGTGCTGTCCGAGCACGTGAACTTGCCACCGCGCACGAGTGTGCCGGTGCCCGTCGGAATCCAAACAGCAATTTACGGAGACGTTATACGCTTACGTTATACGATGGAAGGTAATGTTCAGCTGCCCCTAGGCAGAGGGATCGGTGTTGCCAGAGGCGTAACGAAGCCCCAAGACGGACGCACCACTGCCCTTGTAACGAACTGCCCACAAAAGGCTCAGCATTTTACAAAAGCTACCACCGTGGTACACATCGAGGTGCTCCAGGACACAGCCGGAATCGCCGGAATCTCTGAAGACTCCCCTTCGTCTCAACACAAGACAGCGTCACCCTCAGAGCTCGACATCGACCCAATCCTCCCCTTCCCCACCGACGACAGCTGACTGACATCCTCGCCGAGTTCAATGAGTGCTTCGCCACGTCAACAAAGGTGCGCCAAATGACGGTAGAGAAACATCGAATAGTTACTGATGACAACGCACTTCCTGTGCATCGGCCACCGCACCGAGTCTCCGTGAAATAAAAGGAAATCATCCAGAAGCAAGTTCAGGAAATACTTGATGACGACATCGTCCAGCCCTCAAACAGTCCGTGGGCTTCCCCAGTAGTCCTGGTGAAGAAGAAAGACGGAACCCTGAGGTTCTGCGTGGACTATCATCGGCTGACGAAAAAGGACGTCTATCCGCTGCCCCGCATTAACGACAGTCTGGATCGGCTGCGCCACGCCCGATACGTTTCGTTGATGGACTTGAAGAGCGGGTACTGGCAGATAGAGGTCGAGGAATGAGATCGCGAGAAGACGGCCTTCGTCACGCCGAACGGACTGTATGAATTTAAATTAATGCCATTCGGACTGTGCACAGCGCCGCAAACGTCCAGCGCGTTATCGACACCGTTCATTACGGCTTGAAATGACAGAGCTGTCTCGTCTACCTGGACGTCGTTGTGGTGTTCGCAACCGAATTCGACGAGCACCTGAGATGACTGCAATCCGTGCTACAGGCTATCAAGACTGCTGGGCTGACACTCAAGCCTTTCAAGTGTCGGTTCGCTTACCGTGAGCTGAAATTCTTGGGACACGTCATGAGTGCTCAGTGTGTAAGCCCTGATCCTGCAAGGAGGTCCGCTGTTGCCGAATTCCCGAAACCATCAGACAAGAAGGCCGTCCGAATGTTCCTTGTGCTATGCGCCTACTACAGACGTTTCGTTCGAATCTTTGCGCAAATTTCTGCACCACTGACGCATCTGACGAAGGACGAAGTGCAGTTCCAATGGGGAAAAGAGCAAGAACAAGCGTTCGACGAACTTAAGCGAAGGCTCCAGTCGCCCCCTATCCTCGGGCATTTTCATCAGTCTGCGGAGACAGAAATCCACACGGACGCCAGCAATACCGGCCTCGGTGCGGTACTCGTTCAGTGACAAGAAGGAGCAGTGAGAGTAATCACTTACGCAAGCCGGGTGCTGTCCAAGGCAGAACAAAATTATTCAACGACCGGCAAGGAATGTCTTGCTGTCGTCTGGGCGATAACCAAGTTCCGTCCGTACTTGTACGGGATCCCGTTCCGCGTGGTCACACACCGCCACGCCCTCTGCTGGCTCGCCAACCTCAAGGATCCATCAGGACGCCTCGCCCGCTGGAGCCTTCGACTGCAGGAATTCAACGTAACCATTGTGCATATGTCCGGCCGTGAGCATAATGACGCTGACTCTTTGTCTAGAGCGGCTCCAGTCGAACCTCCGATCTCCGGCGCCGACGACGATGACGACGCCCTTTTTCTCGGCGTGGTTAACGCTACCGACATGAGGGCACTGCAACGCGACGACACGGAACTTCGCTCCGTGATCGACCACCTCGATGGTCGAAGAGGCTCTGTTTCACGTGTCTTTTCTCGGGACCTACCGAGCTTTGTCCTGCGGCGAGGCGTGCTCTTCAGAAAGAATTTCGGAACCAGCGAAACTCCCTGGCTACTGGTTGTCCCTACCAGCCTCCAAGAAGAAATTTTTCAAGCGTGCCACGACAACCCAACGGCAGGACATCTTGGCTACAGCAGGACCCTTGCACGGATTCGTGACAAGTACTCCTGGCCAAAACTCCCGAAGACTGTTCATATGTACACACGGTCATGTCCCGAGTGCCAACGGCGTAAGAAGCCTCCGACGACACCTGCGGAATCCCTGCAACCGATATCGGCCCACATTACGCCAATCCAACAAATTGGAATGTATTTGCTTCGGCCCTTCCCGCCAGTGACGTCGAAGAACCGCTGGATAATCGGTGCCACGGATTACTTTACATGGTACATGGAGACGAAAGCCTTTCCGTCGGGAACAACGGTGGAAGTCGCCAAGTTTTTCGTCCAGTCTATTCTCCTTCGACATGGCGCCCCCAAAATCTTGATAACCGACCGAGGGGCATTGTTCTTGGCCCAGCTCAAGCAAGAGATCCTTCGGCGCAGCCACACCAGCCATCCTCGGACCACCGCCTACTATCCGCAGACCAACGGGCTAACGGAGCGGCTCAACAAGACGATTGTCGACATGATCTTAATGTACGTCGAGATAGAGCACAAGACGTGGGACGAGATGTTGCCGTACTTTACGTTTGTGTACAACACAGCGGTTCAAGAAACCACGGCAATGACGCCGTTCCAACTGGTACATGGCCGGACGGTTACCACGATGCTCGACGACATGCTGCTTCACGCGACAACCGACGATGGCAACGACGACGCTCAACATGTCTCTCAACGCGCGGAGGAAGCTCGACAACTGGCAAGAATCAAGATTCAAGATCGACAGCGAGTCGACGCAAGCCGGTATAACCTTCGTCCCCGCGACGTCCACTTTCAAACCGGAGACCGGGTATGGGTGTGATCACCGATACGGCGCCGCGGTCTCAGCGAGAAGCTTCTGAAACGTTATTAACGACCCAACAAGATCATCCGACGCCTCGGCGATTTGAACTACGAAGTTCTTCACGACGGGACGCGCCCATCTGCAAGACGCCAGCCACGACCCGAGGTGGTGCACGTCGCCCGGTTCAAGCCGTATGACGGACGATAGAGCTTTGGAATCTCGTCAAAAAGTGAACTGTAAACTGTGAACTGTTGCTCGCGAATCTACGGTCCTTTTGCATGTGGATTTGTGTTTTCTTTTTGTGCTGCATCGGGACGATGCGTTTTTTAAACGGGGAGTAGTGCCGCGAGCGCAGCTGACCAAGCAGACAGCGCGCTCGTGGCCTAACGGTTATCGTACGCTTGTGGCGTTTTGGTCCTGGACCAGGGGCCCATTTAGGAAACTAATTAAAGCCCGTGATAATTAACTTGTTAATTATTTTTGCGTAATTAACTTTTTGTACTATTGTGTTTAAGGACATAGTTTAAATTAGAAAATTGCTCAGCATTATCGAAAAACACTAAATCAACAAATTGTTGAACGATAGAAGGCACACGAAGCATTTTACGGCTTTCTGAAAAACCGCACAAATTCGACCGGTTTTTAAGTTTCGGTTTGCTATCGGAGCGCATCTCGGCCCCGGCGGCAACGCGCCCCGTGGAGAGATAGTGCAACCAGCCTCTGCTGCGTCGCGCGATGACAGCGCAGCAGAGGTTGGTTGCACTATCTCTTCACGGGGCGCGGTGCCGCCGGGGCCGTGATGCGCTCCGATAGCAAACCGAAACTTAAAACCGGTCGAATTCGTGCGGTTTTTCAGAAAGCCGTAAAACGTTTCGCGTGCCTTCTATCGTTCTATAATTTGTTGATTTTGTGTTTTTCGATAATGCTGAGCAATTTTTTCTAAATTCAAACCATGCCCTTAAAGGGTAACTGCAAAGAAAAAAAGTGTTTTTTTTAAACAGCCTGTATGGGACAATGCATGTCACAAAACCAATCTTCCGCAAAAAACACACTTTTTTCAAGCAATATTTACGCCACAGGACGTAATTTAGTCGGAGTCACAACTTTTCCACACTTGAAACTCCCGCTCTTTCGACGCGCGCGGAGCAGCCACTACGTGACGTATAATACCAACTTTGTGTCGCGCGATTTAAAACGAACGAAATAGCCGCAAACTAAAATCTGTCTCGCGATATAAATATTGCTGTAAAAAATATTGTTTTTGGTGGAAAATTTGTTTTGTGACATGCTTGTCCCAATTAGGCTGTTTAAAAATACACTTTTTTTCTTTGCAATTGACCCTTTATACACAATATTAAAAAAGTTAATTACGCTAAAATAATTAACAACTTAATTATCCCGGACTTTAATAATTTTCCTAAATGGGCCCCTGAACCAGAACCAAGACGCCACAAGCCTTTTTTCGTTGCGATGAGAAGTTTTCGCAGGAGCGATTGGGCCTGCGTTCTCTGAAACACCCTGTATATACTCTTCTCCGCATTTCAAGAAGATTCGTGTTTACTCTTACCCCGAGTGTAAACGTAAAGAAGGGCAACATAAACTTGCCGAGTAAGTCTCGCCCTAGCTTACTCCCGAACATTCTAAGTCGAATGTTTGAGATAGCGTGTGTGGTACATAAGGAGCTTACCGTGGCCTTGCGAACTTCCTCTCGCTCCATCCAGCTGTCATGCCGACGCCGAGACGTTCACTGCTGCTGTTTCGAAGCTCATTTATTCTTTTGTTTCTGGCACAAGCTCGCCAATTAAACTTTTATTTTCAGTTCACGCTCGTCGAGCTTTTTTCATCCGCGACAATATATTTCTGAAGCCCAGCGTACCTTCCTGATATAATTGTCTACGGACTCGAGAAACTACTTTCAAGGAAATAGAACTCACCGAAAAACAAGTGCCTATGTCACACCACTTGTCATCGCATGTTTTAGTTCTACTCTACCGTAGTAAAGACTGGCGAATTTCGTTATCACGAACTATAAATGTGTATCATATTATTTTAAGTAATAATATTATTTAATTAGTTCTCGCAGTAATATTAGGATTAGAAGTACTATTTGAGGTGGTAGTAGTCAAAATAAAACTCTTAACAGGTTTGGGACTACTTTAGTGGAAATGATCAAATTAGAGTACGAGTATAAGGCGAAAGTTACCGAGCTGTTTAGTTTGATATATTTTAAGCCGCAATGACGTAAAAAATATTTATACCACCTATCACCTTGTGGGGAACTATAGTCAAAGATATGAGCCGCAATTTCCTATCTCGAGCCGCTTGGAGACCACGCAGTATCTTGTCCTGGTGGAATGTGCGGCTCAAATGCGCATATCAAAGCAATACCAAGTGGTGCTCTAACTGGCTTCTTGTTGGGCCTGGCGGTCGATAGCTGAGATTGTAGTCTATCGTAGGCTGTAGAGAAACAAAGTACGTAAAGTAACTATACAATGTTCAAGTGAGTCAGTGACCTTAATAACCTTGAGTCTGAAATTAAAAAAAAAACTACACTATGGGCATGTTGCTTTCAGTCAAGGGGCGCGAGCGCGTCCTTTAGACGCGATTGTGTAATTCTTGTATTGAGCATAAAGTGGCGCTGCGGTGTTCGATTATACACAAGTCACGGTCGTCTACAAGCGGGTGTCCACATCTCTCCAGCCGCGGGAACAGAGAGTAGGAAAGGATTAAAAAAAAACAGTTGAAATTAACAACATAAAAGTGCAGCTCACGCTTTCAGTATCTTACCAAAACAATAAAAATGATTTTACGTGTTATTTGTTCTTGTTACTTTCGAAAATGTGTATCAACCAACGAATTTCTGCCACCTTGGCGCTCGCGAGCAATGTGAGAGGGCGTAATGATGCATACCCGAAACTCGACCGAAAGTATTAGATTTTGCTCGCCAGAGGCGTTGCTCAAACTTGAGAGCTACAGGCCTCTGAGGAGACAACCTTTTTCTAAGTCTTCGGTTTGCCCAGCTATACCACGTTGATCTCTAAACTAACAGTGGTGTGGCAGCTTCGAACTCGTTGGACCAGTACGCCTTATGCCCATCTTTCACCACGTCATCGCAGTCTCACGCTCACACCCACTATAGCCGTTTTCACCTCAAGAAAAAAGCAAGTTTTGCGCATTGTTCATACGCGGCGCGAAGTAGTTCTTACAAGATTTGGTTGTCGGAGGAAAAAGTTATGCTTTTGGTGTTTGGAACGTGTACGCCTTGACAAGATAACATATATCTTATCTCAAATCCCCCTACATATGTCTTAATTATCAACATAAAGGGGGAAATTAGTAATGCTCCGTGTGGAGCCGGACTTTGTTTACTACGGTTCTTGAGGTGAAAACGGGTATAGAAGAGAGTGGGGAGAAGCCAGGAACGGGAGGACGTTGATTTGTCCGGCCAGCGCACAGCATCCACCAGACTCTCAGCTGACGGCTGAACTGAGCATAGACACTCGCAGTAATCGCCTTCTGGTGGGTGCCATCTTTGCCAACTGGGCTTTGGAAGGCCTTCTGTGCCTGCGCAGTACCTCTCTTTCACGAGGCATAAGATGCCGCGCATGCATTCACAACACAGTTATGATTTTTCGCCTAGGTGATAACCGCTTACCTAATAACAACCCCTCGCTCTTTTTAACCCCTCCCCCGCCGAAAAAAAAAAGAAAACAAGAACGTTTTCGAGATTTCTGTTTTCTTTTTTTTCTTTTTTCAATCACACCGCGCACGGTCGGCGGAGTTTACGAGCCTACACTGATTCTGTAGTAGACTGTCGGGGCTCTCGTGCACGTGGCAGTGAAATAATTCGACACTCGCGGCATTTATTATAAACCAAAATGAGCGCAAATTCACGGTGCTTGAGTTGTGTGCGTGAGAGATTGCTTCGTCCTCGTCTCAAGTTTCAATGACTCGGGCATATTGAAATGCTTAAAAACTGGTGCTCCTTGATTACCCTGTGACTTTATCATGGAACGCTCAAAGTCTAAACGCTGCAATATACATCGTTTCAGCTTAAGTCCAGACGCATCCGACGCTACGAGGTGGTAGGATCAGTCACGCAGCGTTATAAGCGCAAGTCACTAGGCCTTTTTTGCTTATGATTGGTTCAGCAATGATAGAGCACGTACCAAACAGAACGAACACCAAGCTGGTGCGCCTTTGGCGTTCTCTGATTGATCTCATCAACTCGTAGCGTCGTCCGCGTCTGGACTTAAGGAGAAACGAAGTATGAACGACTCAATCGTATCAGTAGTGCTGGCTCACGTTTTTTTCCACCCGTGAGCAGCAAAAGCAATCTAACATCGGCACCATAGAGTCCGTTGACTCAGCGACAATTGACCGGACGAGAGGGGTGACAAAATAAATTCAACAGCGGCTTAAATATCGCGCACGTTCATATAAATAGCTCAGTTTTCTTGTTGCCGGTATTGCTCAATAGACCCCTTTCGAAATTCACGTGCTGATTATTACAAGGTGGGAAGCAGACTTGGGAAATAATCTGTTACAAGTAGCGGATTACATGTAATCCGTTACTCTTTTAAGTAATTTTGTAATTCCCACGTTAATTTTTTCTTAAGTAATTTGTAATGCAATTTCGTTACAAAATTTTGGTAATGAATTACTTTAATTACTCAATACTTTTGAAAAATATGAGCATAAAGCAGTAATTGGAGCAATACGATGCAGAACCTTCAGCAGCATAAAGGAAGCAAGTTCTACAAAATAGAAAACATCAAAAAGGGGAAAGTAGCCGTGAAAAAAAAACTATTTTTTGTATGACCAGTTATTAGAACCACAGAAAAACGGGCAAGACATGTACTATCACGATCAATATTAGTGCGAACACCGCTCCGCGTGGCCCCCGGTACTATCAGTGCCCCTTGGCGATTGCTCTCTGAAGTATAGGTGCATCTTGCGGTCGAGACATATCGTCTCTAGCGATCGCCGCACCACTCTGCACTTCCGGGTCGTCTGCTAACAAAAACCGACCGGCAAAAAGTGTTCACCAATGACGAAGTGCCTTTGTGTGCCAGCAAAAATAACTTGTATGAACATTTCTGGGTCATCGTTTTGATAAGGAAGTTTTAGTAGATTATTCCCATGACTCCGAAAACAATACCCGATACTTCGCCGACGCCTTTAAGCATGCATCATATTGTTATTGGTTATATTAAAACAATAAAATAAGACAATCCATTATTTATTTCGCGAGAGTTTTGCGAGAGAAAAGGTCCACCAATGCACACAGGCAAGAAGTTAAAGCGGTCCAAGCGTGGGCGATACTCTTCATTATGGAAAACAGCGCGAAAAAAAGACGAGGACGTCTCGTGTCTTTCTTCAACGTCCTTGTCGTTTTTTTTTCGCGCTGTTTTTCATGATCATGGGTATCAGCCACGGTGTTAGATAATACTCTTCAGGTGAGGACAGCGCGCTCTCGCGCAGTGCGAATAAAGTTCGGCGCCGGCGAGGACTCGTCTGCCGTGGGCACGGTAAAGCCCCGGGCCGGCTTCATGCTCCACACGCGCAGAGCTCCAGCGAGGTTGTCGCTCGTGCAGAAAGACCACTTTTTTCGCTCTCACACAGTTTCGCCGTTTCGCCGCCGGCGACACTGTCAGCCGCGGGCACGGTGGCCGCGGAATAATGCAGCCTTTCGGATGCCCTTCGAACGAACACACTCTGATTCCTCGCGCCGCGCGTTCAGCCCCGCCGTGTCCTCACCTAAAGAGTATATCTTACACCGTGGTATCAGCCAAGCTCGCACCACGCTAACTTCTTGCCTGTGCGCATTCGTGGTCCTTTGCTCTCGCAAAACTCAAGCGAGAGTAAATAATAGGCAGTCACAGTTTATTGTTTTGGTACATCCGATAACAATATGATGCATGCTTAAAGGCGTCGGCGAAGTATCGCGTATTGTGTATCGGAGTCATGGGAATAATCTACTAAATCTTCGCTAATCAAAAATAAGACCCTAAAAATATTCACACAAGTTACTTTCCCTGCGCACATGGCTAACGAAACCTGTGCTTCGTCACTGGTTACCAGTTTGGCGGTTTCGCCGACAGTTTTTCGCTGGCAGACGACCCGGAAGTACACAGTGGTGCGGCGATTGCTAGAGACGATGTCTCGACCGCAAGGTGCACTCATAGTTTAAAGAGCAATCGCCAGGGGGCACTGATAGTACCGCGGGTCATGCAGAGCTGTGTGCGCACTCATATTGATCGTGATAGTACAAATATACGAAAAGGCAATGATCAAGCGAGACAACGCCGGTTAGGCTCTAAGTCGCCTTCAATCGTGTTTTTCTTCTTCTCCTGGACAGTAGTACACTCTTAGAAAAAAGGGTCAGTATAGTCCTCCCTAAAGGGAGGAACGCTCTTGATACACATGTTCCTACGGAAAGGGAGAAACATTCGTCCCTAAAGCAGGGGAGCAAAAGTTCCTCCGTCGCCTGCATCTCAATATGGTGGCCACGAATCGAGCAAATCGAGCTCAATAAGGCTTAACGAGCAACACGAAGTCTATTGTACGGAGCGAGAGGAGCAGCAAATAAAAATGTAACACGAGCTTTCCGCGAACTGTATTTATTTCACGAAGCCGGCTTCCCCCAGCAGGTAAAGAAACTTATGTTTCGAAAGCATGCAGTCACACTCACTCAGTCGTCTCATCGTCAGCACTGTGATGTTAAACGGAGACAACCGGCACCCAGTTCGCGTACTTTGTCTTATCTTTGCTATTCCTCGAGCCACAATTCCTTCGTCAACCGTTGCGTCAACCGCACATCACGAAGGAGTGTTAACACCATTCGCCCACAAAACGAAAAGCCGCTCTCAAAAAAAGCAAATCCGAAGCAGCCTCTTGGCTCGTTTCAGCACGGTAACACGGAAATTATGGCGTAGCCGCAAGGAGGTTAGAAGTACTAGGAGAGGGCACGTTGCAATATTGGTGAAGCCTAGTCATAAAAAGTTTAAACGATGTTGTGGCCAACGTGACCGTAGATCCCGCTGGCAATTGGTGCGCGTGACATGTCACGTGTGAGATGGATGGTTGATTGTAGAAGGACTCCTTGCAGGCTTGCGCGCGCTCCGTCCGGTAGGTTTTATCATATCGGAGGCTTGGCTGTGGTGTATTCTAGTACACCATAGCGAGACGAAGGCTAGCTACGGTCACGTGATGTGGTCACGTTGGCGTGATAAGTGAGGAGAGTAAGAAGGAAAATGAGAAAGAGGCGAGGCGTCAAGGGAGCATGGCTTGTGGAGGCTACGCGGCTGGCGTCATGCCCTCTCCTACCCTTCTATCACTCCTTGCGTAGCCGCGTCAGCGTAAAAGGAGGTTAAATCGCTTGCCACCAGATGGCAGGCAGGGTCAAGCGAGATTGATCGCAACTAGCTAGGCTAGGTGGCGCTAGTTCCGCCCAATTCATGTTCTACAAAAAATCTTTCATTTTCTAGACGCCACCATTGCGCTTCGGGACCCTCTATTTCACACAGGTAGACACATTACGCGTTCTACGGTAGAAGCATCAGCTGAACATACACATAGCGCATACATATACATACAAACATCAATACAACAACGTACAAACAGCAATACAACAGCACACTAACCCGATCACTACTCCGGAGCTCTGCGTTTCCGTCTTTTATACTGGTCGTTTTGAACGTACGGAATTCTTCGGTGACTCCCTAAGCAATAAAAAATATTCCCAGCATGTTGATTTTTTTCCAGCAATGTCATACATCTGAGAGTATTTTTAATGGCTCAGGGGATGAATCTCTTATTAAAAAGAAAACGCTCGATCATGCCGTAATTATTTGAAAGCCAATAAATCGAGCCGCTCCAATGCGGTTCCAAGCCTGGGTTTGTTTCCCCGCACGGCACTTCCTAGCCAGTATTTCTATTGTAGTGTTTGTTTTTCTATTTGTGCTGTTCGCGCACGGCTGCAATTGCCGTCTTGAATTAATCTGTGTAGAGCGGATATTCACTCAGCTGGAAGTGATGCTTCACGGGCAGAGAGATCGCTTTTCGATCAACTTGAATGCAGTCAAAGCCGCGACTTGCGGCAGGTGTTAAGTGTACGGAGCTACCCCGTGGCGAGCTCGAAAACGTCTAGCGCTCATCCCAGCGCGCCACTTGGAGGACAGTTTCTCCAGGAACCGTAGTATATTTAAACAGCAAAATAAAGGATAGCTTTTTTCGATTTTACCTTTTTTATGCTAAAATTTCATTGTAAATATAGTACTTTCCGTCATTATTTCGTACTGTTCAGTCTTTTCACCAGAGCGCAATCGCTCTCGGGGACCGACAGTCACATTGGCCACTGTACGATAGGAGCTTACCGTTCAGACCAGCGTTCCAACATGATTATCCGCACGTCGATCGACTGCACCTAATTTCTCAAGTGGTCTTAAACTCTTTAATGTAAAGGGAATGTCAACCTGCGACACCCCGCCCCCTCCGATCACGGCCCGACCAGCGGCATCAATGCCCGACAGTTTACGTCATCTCATGCTTGTTGTTACACCACTGATACGCGAACACACGGTCACATCGGCGATAATTCCAGTCTTCTGTTCACTACGCACAACACTGCCATCACGATGTTGCTGCTATGTTGCTGACACGCAGAAATACAGAACCACGTTGAACGCCGGTTGGCACTCGGCACGGGAAAACAGAACCGAACTCAGCACGGAAGGCACCCAGGCAGCCGGCAGGAAAACCTGCCTGCCTTGGACACAGTTCCTGCGATTTCCATAACGTTGAAAACGTCGATACAGTTCCGCGTGGTTCCGCTACTGTAGTTCTGCGTACGTCCCGCAATCCAGAGACGGCCATCTTACCCAGTGTACGTAGCGCTGCTGGCACTGCTCCGGAACTTCGCTGTTTCTAGCGGCTTCATTTGTTCGTTTGAAAAAAATTAGTGGTAAAAACGTCAATGCAACCGAAATGTTCTGCACGTTCGGACTAGAAGACGGAATTAATGGCGGCCTTCGCTGCCACTGAAGCTCAATCAACTCAACAACATTTATTTAACAACGTGCGCGACGTGCTCGAAAAACGAAACCGAAAGAAGATGCCTCCTTTTTCTCGAGTCCGCTTGGGGGCGCGTCAGTAGAAGGGAGGAAGACGCGCCAACCTTGGACGCGCCGTTGCTACCTTTTACCTCCAATTTTTCTTAGAGTGCAGGGTCAGGGCCCGGCAGTCCAGGCGGCCGAGGCAGCCGAGTTACGAAATGTGGCCGAAGAGGCCGAGACCCGAAGCCCGCGGCTATCGCAGGTGATCGCAGCCGCCCAGTGTACATACGTAGCAGTGTCGGCATCGTTTCGAAGCTTAACGGTTTATGACGGATGTGTTTAAACTTATTTCTTTGTGAATGTCAAAAACGCCGCGGCAAAAGAAACGACTGAAGGACCAACCTCGTCGTCTTGGCCCCTGCGTAAACGGCTTAGATCCAACCATGTGTGCCCAAATCTTGTTTATCAAACAGCGCGCTGATGAAGCAAGTAGCAATGATATTTGTATAGTTTTCCTTGGCGTAGGTGGATAATGAGGACTTTAATTTTCCTTCCATCGGTTTGGGTTTGTTTATGCCTGTTTAGGTAAATAAAAAAATAAAAAAAAACTTAACGAAAAAAAAACAACACCGCTCCTTCCAGGGATCGAACCTTCGACCACTTGGTCAGTAGTGCGATGTTCTACCCTGCGCCAACTGAACAGGGAGGAACTGGACCTCCTTCTTTCATCCAAACTTCCGTTCCTCCCTTCTCTGGGTACCTTTACCACAACCAGGAGGAACAGTCGCCGTTGCTACCTTTCTCCTCCTTTTTTTTCTTAGAGTGCAAGCTTCGGTGGTATGGGTGGTCGAACCCCGAGCAAGGCTTCGTCGAAATGGTTGGTGGGTCATGAGCAAGTATTCAACGAGGTGCGTGTGCTTGTGAGTGAGCGCTGTTCGGGCACTGTAAGCCCCTAGGCCACCACGGCCTCTCGGCCCCAACTGGCGGCGCAAGGGACCGGACCACCACCGACATCTCGAGACCCCTATTGGACTCCTCCTCCTCCCAACTGTATGGCGTCTTTCATTTGGCTCGTTTCTTTTGTTACGCTCTCCAAGCTTTTGTGTTTTAAATGCGGAGCATCTCTTGCTCGGGGCTATGTCCCGCGGCGTCGTAGTCCGCACTCACGTGACTACGCACGCGCAACTCTCCTCCTTCCCTCTCTCCAACAGCTGCGCGTTACTCTCTCCGCTCTTTCTCTCTACCAGCAGTGTGCACTGCGCGTGCGTTCGATTGTACGCACCTCTCCTCTCCTTCAAGTGTGAAAAAAAAAATAAACGGCGAGCGGCGAGCGTTTCAAGTTTCTCTGCCGCGAGCCGCGACGAAGGCTCGCGTAGGGGCCCCGCTAGGGCAGCCGGTGGCGCCATCTCTTGACGTCAGCACGCAACTGACTCTTTCCTCGGAACAACACAATGCTCCGCATCAACCCATCGTTCCCTCGGGAAGATGGTTTAATTCTTTTTTCCTATCGCGGTTACAAAGAGCGGAACGCTCTCAAGATATGTTCTAATTATTTATTTATTTCTTCTTCTTTCGTCTATGTCTGCGCCCTGTGCACCTTTTCTTTACTTTTGAATTTTGTTGCAAATATATAGCGTTCGTAACGCCAGGCACGACGTGCTCTCAATTGCTACAGCCCCTCAGGAAATCCCTGGCCAAGGTGTGGCCCTAGCATCTGCACAGACGTCAAATTCAAATAACAAGTTTTTTTGTTTATGGGACCTTTTCCATCCGAACCTGTAACGACGCTATTTTAAGTTGTTTTTTTTTCAGTAGGGAGTTTGACGAGACCGGACGGAGTTTGTCAACACAAAATATTTTATTACATTTTGTGTACAAATGGTTTGGACGTGACGTCCGTTCGCATACCTTTCTGGTGTTTGGAAGCATTTCGTCAATAAAGGGGAATATTCCCTCTCACGCGCCCTTCCTCATATGTTTTTTTATTTAAGATATTTTGGTTTACTTATGCATACTGCGACCTCATATAAGGTCATTGCACAAGTGAAAAATACAAATACATGAACAAAAGAGCACAAAAATTCAAGATGCCTTCGAAAAATGGTTTACTAAAGATGACATGCATGAAGGGAAAGTAACATTGTTAATCGTGCTAACGAAAACTGCACTAGAAAAGATACATATCTGTGAGTCCATTTCATTCCACTTAGCAGTAGTTTTTGTAAAAATGATTTTTTAAACAATTTATGACACCGGAATGAAACAACGTTTAAGGGACGATATCGTCTGGTGCGCGTAATAGTAGAACATGAAATGTATTTAAGCTCGCTCGGTGCTGCAGTCTTCATGGGCAAATTACGTGGAACATTTTGAGTCGATCTACCTTCCTCCTCCAACACAGTGGATGGAGCCCAAGAGATGACAAAGCACATGAAGGAGAGAAATCGCGGTCATACATATTACAAACAAATCTTCCAGCCTAACTAAGCATGGATAGATAAATGTATCAGATCCATGCCTTAAAATGGCCTAACAATGGTTCTGTAAGCGGTGAGCACGACTTCTTAGGTCTTGAGAGTCTGCTTCGCATATCCTACCTTCTAAGACAAAGTCGACATGTCTATCCCATCTAAGGTAAGAGAAAAATAATACTCCTAACTAGCTAAATTCGTTTAAAAGTACATTCCTAATACCATAACTAAAATAAGGGGCATTCTTTATTTGTAAATCCTATAAACTTAGTCTTATCAAAGTACAAATACATTTGCCATTGCCTCCGCCAACTAAAAACACGCACAAAAGATTCGTTAAGTAAGAGCTGATCATTAATGGACGTGATGTCATTCTACGGAACGCAGTCATCGGCATAAAGACGACTTTTAACCGGTAGGTTTCCTACATCACTGACATACAAAATAAATAAAAAGGAGGACCTAACACCAATCTATGCGGCACACCTGAACATTCTGTGTGACGAAGAGACGTATGTGCAAGCTATGTGTTATTTAGGCCTCATTGTGCTGTAATAAATCAGGAACATTTCAATGTGTGTTGTAATAATAATTGGGGTTGTGTGCATATTTATACAGCGTGTAGTTGGTCAGCCATTTCAAGGTTGCGACGAGTCACTCGCTGTAGATGAGGAATTTCGCCAGTGCAGTACAACCGCCAGCCTGGGATTTTTAACATGCACCACGCAGTAGTGATACACAACTGCACGCCGGTACGATGCTCATCCAGATCGAAACGGGCAGGGGTGGGGATTGAGCCCAGGATCCCTGGGTTCTGCAGCGTTAGCTTTCGCTCCACGTGCTCCGAGCTGGTGTGCGCTAGACCCACTCGGCCACCGATCCCCCAATGTGTGTTGTACGGATTACTTTGTTGCGTGCGAAATATGGATCATGGGTGGACAAAGCACACGCTACGGACTTTGCACTGGGCAAGAGCTGGCACGTGATCTTTTTTTTTTTATTTGCCACTGCATATGATGGAGGGCGTGTAAATTTATAGTCAGGAAAAAATAGGGGGTATACTGTGTTGTCACGAGTGGCTTATCAGTTTTAACGCAAAAATTATTTCTAAATTTCTTGCAGGGAGGCGGCTAAGGCCAACACCCATATAGACACCTTCTTGGGATCGGACGCAGTGGAAGCATTATGGAATGGTGGAATTCACCATTATGGGGTACAGAGGATCGAGATGTCAGCAGATCTTATGGCGGAGGGAGCTAGTAGTATTTCCCAGGTGTTTGATCTTATGAAGGTATACAATTTTCGATAATACATAAAAAACATGACCGGGAAATCAAGGAAATATTCTTTTATATCTAAGTTTGCAATTTTATTAAGGCCTTTGTGTTTTTCTATACTTAAATATAAGAAGCTAACACAATTGCTTTGCCATGTACAATTTCAGTTTTTAATCATTTTTATTGTTAATAAAGTTGTGATAATTCTAGATTGATATTTGAGAGAGGTGTCGTTTCAATGTGATGACGATCCTACGTATGCTTGGCTTGAAAATATAGCTCATTCTAACAAATATAAATGCAACTAGTGGAAACCGTTTTATAGGGAAATCGTAAGCAACTGTTCTGTAGATTATGTGCAATATATGTCTGACACGAATCTGTCTAATAAATACATCGTGGATTTCCGGTATTTGATTTTAAACACAATCGCTGGATGTTCTGAGTGTGCAGTTTTTTCCTTTTTACTTTTTTATATCGGTGCGTTTTTATAATTAGTTTTATACGGTCTCTAAAGCACGGTGATTATATCTAAGAACAAAGATATGGAAATCTTTTAGCGTGCATTTAAGACATCAGGATTCCCGGAAAAACCGTATAACTTTAGCAAAAAGTTCGAGAACTCGGTGTTTGCAGGGCTACAGAAAATTCTCTTTCTGAAGGATCGCGTGTTTTTTATGTTTTTAATTTATTTTTAACTTTTTATATTTTCGTTTCTTTGTGTGTGTTTGGGTCTTATCTTTTTTTTTATGTCACCGAAGGATGTATATCGGTGTTTTTCGGTAAAGACAAAGTCTACGGCCTCCCCATAAATTCTTCCATTATATAGAAAGGAGAAGAAAAAAAAATGGGAAAAGACGATACACCAAAATATATTATCAACGTGTTAGTAAAGCTGTTTTTGAGGAACACCTTTTTATGAAGTTATGAGCACATTTCACTACACCTGCGCGCATACGAAGGCTTCCGTCTGCCATAAACCAGCGTTCAACATGATCTTGATAAAGCCGCATCCCAGAGCCGCTTCCAATATGTCTCGAATCGCTTTCTATCCACAGCGGCTTGTGAACAAAAAGCTGACATTAGGGGCTACTGAGGGAATAGAACGAGATGTATTGAATTTTACACGGGGCACGCTTTTTGAGACGTAAATGTTTATCTTATTGCAATTTCAGACACTCCAAAAGAGCAAGAAAAGTATAAATCATCTCCTCCTTCATCTGCACACATACTTTTGGGAATTGACCTCTATAAACCAAGGACTGGAAAGCTCTACGAAACATTGTTGAATAGCCTTCGGCAAGTTCTTGTGTATTTACACAACGTGTGACATTTCATGTTATTAGATTTCGATATACTCAGAGCCACTACCGGGGGCAAAAACGTGATGTGTTAGGACAATCTTGCATTTATTCTAAGTCCGCTTAAAATGCAAAAATTACATTGTAAGTGGAGATGTTAGAAGCACCTCATGCACTCCGCCGACAGTCTGAGTGCGCGAGGCGGTCCTAATATTTCCGCTTTGACCCTCATGCTGAAATCGCCGGTTATCTGTAGCTGCACTAGCATCGTAGCTTTAACGTCACCACGCAAGGGCCGCTGACAGGCTGTAGATGTCGAAGCCAAAGAGCAACGCCCACCGACACCGAGGCGTATAAGCGACCGACAAGCGTGGCATCGGTGCGCTCCGGCAGAGTGCTCGAGGGGCTTTTAACATCTCCGCATTGACCCTCACGTGGGTGCAGGTCCTAGTTCAACGTTTGACTGCATTCATGCCTCTGTTGGACTGCCTGTACATTGAACATTGTACAAGACGAGTGTAATGATTGCCTCGTGTCTTTGAAGCAACGAACACCGGAAAGCCAAAAGCTAAAATGCGCGGAATGTAACAACCCTATCATGTTGGAAAAAGTGAGGACGTAAAAAAAAACTAAATTCTAAGCTATGACGTGCTCTGATATGTTTTCTCGGAGGCGTACAACACGTGCAGTGCACTCCCAACGGCAATCGGTGCAAACTAACAGTCAGACAGGAGCGTCAGCTTCCACAACTGAAGAAGGCGCTCAAAACGACCTGATGTCTCAGCTCTTAAAAACGAACCAAACACTGATGGAAGCCTTCGGTGAAATCGAGACAATCGAAAAGAAATGACAGGAACATCCATTGGTGGATTCTTTGGGAATGCGTTAGCATGATCTTTGAAATGCCGCACACGTCCCCCTTTGGGGAACGCAAACGCTGACTTCTTCGCTTTCTGTTTTGCTTCCCCTATGTCTTGCTGTCTCTTTTTGGCCTCGTTGCGAGGTCAGGGTCAGCGTTTCCCAAGGCGGACGTGTGCGGCGTTCCTTAAGGGTCATGCTAACGAATTGCCTAAAAATTCACCAATGGCTCTTTCTCTAATATGTTAGACCCCAGCTCTTAGACGCATGTTTCCGCGTTTCACGGCGTCACCCTCAGCGTCGACGTCGGCGTCGCCGTCGGCGTAACCGCCCCCTAAATTTAGCGGGAAATTGAATTGGTGTTGAGGTCACGTGACTTCAATTTCAGCGGGGAAAAGTAACCTGCTAAATTTAGCTGGAGGAAGCAAGGAAGAGGAAAGGAGTAGGCGCATGGAAGGAGGAGGAAGAGGAGGAGGAAGAAGAGGAGGAAGGAAAGGAGGGAAGGAGGAGGGGAGGGAATGAGTGAAGGAGAAGGGGAGTAGGATGAGGAGGAAAGGAAGGGAGGAGGAAAAGGAGAGGAGGAGTGTAAAAGAGGAGGGGAGGGTATGGAGGAGGAGGGGGAGCAACCCTTCCGTCCGTATCCTCCACTCCTCCTCCTCCCCAAGAGCTGCGCTCTAGTTTCGCACTGCAGAGATTTGTAAACGTCTTTCATTTTTCCCCCCCTTTTTTCGTGCTCCGCCTGCCAGAGTCCGTCGACGCCCTTGGATACGGTCACCCATGTCATTCGTGGAAGAAACCACGTCCTTATCACTCATGGAGCGAACCGCATCCATCGTTTTAACTACACACACATATCAGGGCCCGCGAACCGCTATTACAAAAACCCAGAGCGAAGAACAACCGGAGACAGCAGAGCGGCAACAAAGCACACCCTGATTTCATCACGCCGCGATGCATCGCGTCCTAGGTAACAAAGCCGTAGTCCTGAGTGAGATTACATCGTCAGAGACGGCCATCGCTGGGCACAGTTTGGACACGCCGATTGCGTCAACGTTCGGCTCAATCTTGACTCGAAGCCGAGCGCTGACGCAGCTCCCGTTTCAATCTGTATCCAGCGTTGGCCTTCTCTGATTAACCATTTCATTCAGCACGACGGCCTTCTGGTCCAAGAGGTGTCGCGCGTGCCTCCTCCTCTATGGATCCGCGACTGCTGCAAGCGAGACTTTGCCGAAAACAAAAGGGCTCGTTTTACAAAAACCCGGCGGTGTCTGTGAGTTTGTCAGCGCCGGGGCGAGAAAGAGAGGTTGACGTGTGTTCACGTCATCGCTTCGGACCAATGAGAGCGTCGCACGCTAAAAGATACCTCTGGGTGTTTCGTCAAAATGATCGTTCCAATGTTATCGTATTAAAATGACTCAGCAGTCAGCAAAATATGGCAAAGTAATTCAGAAACTGGACAAAAAGAAAATGACCGTCGAAACAATCGAGAAAACAATTGAAATGCTTTGGAAGCTGCAGGATGACTTGATAATAAAACAGCAAACTCACTTTCGCGTATCACAAACAAGCTAAAACCAAGGGCACAGTAACTGGAAAACCTCGGTACAGAGAGGGACGCGCGAATTAAAGAACTTGAATGTGCGGTTAAAAACGCTGAGCAATTTACACGGGATAAGAAACATGTATATACATGGTATCGTCCAAAATACTCAACAAGACCTGACAGCGGTTCTCGGTAATTTGGCTGTAAAGTTGGACCTGCCTGTGCTTCAGCCTGATAAGATTGAATCCGTGCAAAACTTGAGAACGACAAAACGAAAAATCTCTCCACTTATTGTGCGGTTCAGGGACAGGTAAGACAGAAATAGGTGAGTCAAGAAGCGCACCGCTCTAAAATCCGACCGTATTTTAATGCGTCCTCTGATACGCGGCTGTGATATGTTTCATCAACGAGGACCTGATGAAGCTCCAGTGGTGGTTGCTTTGGAACGCAAAGGAAAAGGGCTACAAATATGTCTGAATGAACAACGGGGACATTTTGGCGAGGCGGAGAGACGGCGCGGCATGGTTGGGATACGTTTTGATTTGGAGGGTGACTTGAACCAGATTCGCTGGTATGATTTCGTGCAGTGCATTTACAGGTTAGGACATATGCACCAACACCAAGACCGAACTAGTTAATTACGGAATGGAACAGAGCCAACATAATCTTCATCTTATTCTAACATAAAATTAGAAGCCTTAAAAAACATTGGGGCGAACTAGGTGTGTAACTGCGGGATGATTTGATAGATATAGGTATAGTGGTACTAGCTGGAAAAAAAAACAAGAAAAAAACATTGATGCTAGAGAACATTCGACTTTTCAATCTGATAAATTCCGTACAATTTTGGCACGTCAACGAGGCAGAAAAAAAGGATGAATTATCGTACACATAAAAAAAAACCTGGATAATTGACAGTATTGAGCTTTTTTGAATCGCACGGAAAATTTAGGGCTTAACTATTCATAAAGCAGAACTGTCACTCACAATATGTGCTCTGTATAGACGGCCTAGCAAAAGTTAAGAATTGTTCTATCAAGAATTCTCAAAATAAATTAATACGTTTCATAGCAATGATCAGCTTGTATTAGCAGGTGAGGTTTATTTCGATTTCATGTGCCACCGTTATTCGGGATTCAGAGTATATTGATTTATTGTCCAACTACGGTTTTATAATTTAATTGACGACTACGCAAGAGAAAAATACATGGGTAATACAGCTATCAAATTGTGCATTGATCACGTGATAGCAGAGTAACTTAAAATGTATAAGGGAAATTATTAAGCAAAAAGCAGCCGGTCATTATTTTGTTCGGCTCAGGATAATAAACGAGGATGAAATGAACGTAAACAAGGCTTTGACAATAAGGAAATTTATATAGGTACATATCTACCCAGATATATAACTGGAATTCTTCGCTTAATCTAGGTCACACCACCCTCTACAAAACGTTAGATAAAAAAAAGCTTAAAACATCTACAAAAATTATATTAGAGCAATAAAGTTAAAGCCGAGGAAACTAGGAAAACATTAGATCGACAAAAGAATACTAAAAATGACTCTCGAAAACAAAAACAAGTTATGGAATAGATGTAAGCAAAATAACCATGATACAAAATGAAAAGAATAATTTAGACGACTACGAAATAACATCACTGCAAATATTAGACATGCTAAAAGGAAATTTCATATGACGCAGCTCTAGCAGTGCGAGAAGTACTAAAGAAAAACATGACATATTGTAAATTTAATAATTCGCAGACCCCTTGAAGATAATATAGACTAATGTATACTAATACTTTGCTGTGCTACAGACTTTATTAGGCTCAGCAAACGAGTTTAATTATGCTTCTTTTTACAAACTTACAAGAGTTGCGCAAATACGTAAACAACACAGTAGAAAAAGCTAAGCTATTAGGGTATTCCGCTAATTTTGCACACTTGCCCCAAATGACAGAATCGGATTTAGAATACATAGTTAACAGTATGCCAGTACCAAAGCCAGCTGGATTTCACGAAATAAGATTCAGAAATATAAAATAACATAGGCTGCTTAAATTGCGTTCTGCATGCCAAATGACACGGAACAGTTAACCCTCCAGCTTAAAAGCATGCGGATACAAGGGAGGCGTGAAGGGAGCAGTGATAAAGCTAACTTCAGGCATGCAAAAAGAGCAACACATTTTGACAAATTGAACGTTGTCAACAGGAAATATAAACAGTAAGTTAAAAGTGTCAATTGTACGGCCTATTTAAAAGAAAGGAAATAAGAAATAATTAAGTAGTTACAGGCCCATCACGTTGCTACCTGCATTTTGTCAAACAATGGGAATATTTGGCTTGCATACTATGACCTCCTCTTGCAATTAATTTTCACTTATAAGCAACAGTCATTATGTGTTCCGGCGGCAAAGGGCCACGACAATTTTAATCGAATATATAACATACTTCATTATTGAACGAATCTAAAAGAAAAAACAAAACAGCGGTAGCGCTATTCTTAGCTATGACGAAAGCCTTCGATACAATAGATCAGTCACTTTTGATTGATAAACCAGACACAATTGGACTTAGAGGGCACTTTCGTACGTTCTACAGAGGTTACCTTACGGGAAGAACCCAAAGAGTTTGTAAGGAAAGAGCAGAAGTTCTGAAGCACAACTCACGTGTTGTGTGCCTCAGGGCTCGGTATTCGGTCTCATGCTATTCGACATTTATGTAAACGATTTAGCTTTACTTTTTTCAAGATAAAAATGTATCAATACGTTGATTACGCAGCCTTAGCAATAACACGAAGATTATACTAAAATAATGTCAATGTTTCAAAATTAAAAAAATAAATATTATGAGCTTTTTTTTTTTGAAAGAAGGCTATATTTTTGCTAACAATGACAAATCAAGCCGAATGTGCTGTCGAGCTTACCAGAAACACATGAATCTCACTCGGCACGAATATTTGCATTCATTGGAATGTCGGCATTGCCCTGGCTCACCAGTACTTTACGCCAGTGAAACCAGATACCTTGGTATATGTTTTGACAAGTATTTATCCTGGAATCACCATATTGACTATATACTCAAGCACCTAAGAATAATCTCATCATACATTTAAAAAATTCAAAGCTCCGCAAATATAAAACTAAGAATATTAATATACCAGATGTTAGGCGAGTCTAAACTACGATATGGTATAACCATTTATGCATTGTCATCGAAATAAAAACTACAAAAAATAAATGACATAATAAAAAAAAGATACAGAACATGAAATATGCCACACATTTGGAAGGTCCTTCGATTCGGGAACATCTCTTAGAACAACTGTGAGCAGTAGAAGACCTATACTGAAAACATCATATTTTGTAACGAAGAAAATGAGACTTCTCTTCTCCGTTGATGAAGGATACTGATGTTAACAAATAACGGTTTATTTAATGAATATGAGATAGACTCTTTTGTAACAAATATAGACAATTCTTCAATGAATGCTGGTGGGAATACTCCCAAGCTCTGGCGACTTCCCCTGACGTCCTCCTCGACCACACCTTCAGCGGGCGCCCCGACCACAGCCAAACTCGACAAACAAGGATCCACACAAGGGCGGGCGAGCCGAACTCCTCCACAGCCGTAAGGGGTCAAAAGTTTGCGAGCTAGCGGGCGGAAGACTCCACAGCCGAAGGGGGTCGGACGTACAGGTTGGCCTCCAGAGGAAGGGAGATGTCCAAGCCTTGGTATCCGGGAGCCAAGTTCTCTGCGGGCCCTTGGCGGCTGCTATATAGGATTCAGCAGTATACTGGGGTCCTCCAGTCCACCAATCAGAAAGATTTGTAAGGACCAATCAAGAGGGGTTTTCTTAGCCCCAATCAAAAGGCTCGAAGCCCAAAGCAAATACGAATATTCCAAAAACCACCGCATACGTGAGACAAAACACATTCCAACGAAGCTCAAAAGAGCAACCATAAAAAATAGAAAGCACATCCGTAGACAGAGAAGTTAGACATACACAGAGCAAAACCACCTCCGAAGCAGAGATCCCAAAATCAAACATACACAAGACAAAACATTTCCCACGCCGGCCGCTGCGACCAAACTTCAGGATTACGGCGCGTGCTCACGTTCACACTCGCCCCCATTTGGGGCTTCCCGACTCCGGTGGAATCCATGAGCCGTCCCGTGGAGACGGAACGAACTCTCGGAGAAGGCAAAAACATAAAGTGAAGCTAGACTAAACACTCGCGCGAGCAAAACTTCGCGACAATATCACGCGCGTCTTTAAAATATCATCTACCAAAGAGAAATAAATAAAAAAACATATAAAGATTTCACTTACCAAAAATAGTCCCGTTTCAACCTCCGGCGAGAGCAGTCGACTTCCCCGAGCTCCGCACGAGAACGTGATCCTAACCTAAACATCGAGCCGGCGCTCGGCGCGGCAGGCCCACCACCTAGCCTGGCGCGAGGCACGCCCTGGCCCCCGATTCTGCCTCGCCATGGAGCCTGAAAACTCCGAAGCAGCCACCCCATCCCGGCGTCGGAGGTCGTAATTTTGCCTGAGGACCGCCGCCGTGCCCGCTGGCTACCAGAGCTGCTGCCAGGATGCCATACGCCGTGGAAGGCGAGACGATCACCCCCGCAGTCCTCTCCGAAGAGGGATGGAGTATCATCAGCGGAAAATATGAAAGAGCACGCCAAACCCGGATCCGGAAAAAGAAGAACGGCTACGCCTAACGCAGCCGGAGGCCGGATCGACCACCCCCGGCGCCGCCCAACAGACAGGCAAGTCCTCACTTGTCACCAACCACAACAAACCGTCAACCAGACGTAGAAGACCACCCCTCCCACGCCTACCGGAAGACGACCGCAAGGTCGTAGTCAGGCCGAGTAACCTAAACCTCCGCATGACTACCCCGGGACAGTTACTCAAGGCGATCTGCGAGCAGCTCAACCTCCCGCCTCAAGAAACCTTCGCGAAGGACAGGTTGCGGATCAACCCCTACAACAACACTTTCACGATCAGCACTCCCGTGAAAGAACGAGCAGATGCCTATCGGAGCCTGCCAGGGTTCGCAATGAACAATCAAGAGTACCCAGTCACGGCGTACTTCCCCACGCCCGAACAATCCGTAAGAGTGGTGATTTCCGGAGCCCTCGGCAACGAGACTCCCGACGAAATTCTCCATTACTGCATCACGGAAAATCCAGAACTCCCTATCGTCAACGCACGCCGCATGGGACGCTCCAGAGCGGCCGTCATCACTTTCGAGGGCACCAAACCGCCGAAGGAAATGATTTTCCAAGCAGGCCTCTTCACCTGCCATCCGTTTAAAGAACGGGTCGAAACATGTCTCAACTGTCGCAGGGTCGGACACCGAGCCGACGTGTGCTACCGACCGAAAAGCCAACGCTGCCATCGCTGCGGAGAGGAGCACCCGCCACCGGAGGAGGGTGAGCCCCCAACTGCGAGGCCAAGTGCATCATCTGCGAACGTCCGCACGTTACGGGAAGCCGTAACTGCAAGCACCGTTTCGTCGAGAAACGCAAGAAACTCCAGGCCAAGGGGCCTCCGACTGGAGATCGGTACTCCCTGCTCTCGTCGGAAGACGACGACAACCCCGGGCGGCGCTCAAGATCCAGAACACCGTCGTCGCGCCGACGCCGCAGCGAAAGTCGGTCGAGGGACAGGTCTACTTCCTACCCACCCCTGGATGACCGCGGAAGAAACAGCTCGAGAAGCAAGAGCAACGAGCGCAAGAAACCTCCCTCCTCAAGAGGCAACAGCACCACCCAGAACGCCGACAAACAGGTGAGCTGGGCATCCAGGGTCTCCCAAGCGAACGCTGGGAAGCGCGAGTTTCTGGAGCAAACTAGAAAACTGAAAGAGGAAAATGCTGCACTCCGTAGGCGACTAGATGAGCTTGAAAAGCTCGTCAAAACAGGTCCCAATTCTACCCCCTCAACACACCGGCAGCCGCGAGATCGGCTCCACCTACTCCTACCCAAATCGCAACCAACAATGCGATGGATGCGGACGCTAACCGCGGAACGCTAAAGAGACAGGCCTCGACAGACCTAGACGCTAACGCTAAGAGAGTAGCCGAGGCATCCCCAGACGGTGAGCCGCAGCCCAAACCAAAAACCACCGTCACCTCTCAGGCACCTATGCGCAAAGACGAAAGGTTCGATCAACTTGAAAAAGACAACCAAGAAACCAAAGACAGTCTCAGACTAGTCGGAGAGACCCTCCAACAAATATTACAACGCCTCACGGCACTCGACCGCCTCGCGGCCCTAGAAGCGACCGTGCAAATGCTCGTGCAGCAACTACCATGTAACCTTCCTCAAACAATTCAATATGGCCCCTCGACCTCAGGAGATTAAGGTCTGGCAGTGGAACTGCAGGGGATACAAAAACAAACGCGGCAACCTGCAGCTCCATATTCAGCAACTATCCGAAAAACCAGATGTCATAGCCTTACAAGAAGCCAGTCACCCGATCAAATTAACGGGTTACACGCCTTTCATTCCCCTGAACACAGACCCGAAAAAACCAATCTCGGTCACCGCGACTTTCGTTCAACGCAACATCGCGGCCATACAACACGAAATCGAGGACACAAAGGTCCAACACACGCTAGTGGAAATCCCGCCGCGTAAGAAGGGAGATGGAAACGTCTACATTCTTAACGTCTACAGTTCACCCAAGGACAGAACAAAAGCAACCTCCGACATTATCCGTAAGGCCGTAAAACTTGCAGGGAAATCTCAACTCGTAGTGGTAGGCGATTTCAACGCGCACCACCCTGCCTGGGGCTACCGGAAAGCGCATATCAAAGGAACGGCGCTATGGCAATCTATACAAGACGTGGGTATGACGATCCTTAACGACGTCAAAGAGCCTACTAGGATCGGCAATAGCGTCAGCACGGACACGGCCCCCGATCTTGCCCTGAGTAAAAACATTAACTCAGCCACATGGACAAATACGGGCCTCACGTTGGGAAGTGACCACTATATAGTGGAAACGACCTTCCAGACGGCCCCGTTTAAACATCCTCCGTTAAAAACGAGACTAACGGATTGGGACAACTTCCGTAAAATTAGGGACAAAACCGCTCCAAAGGAAATCGGCAACCTGAACGAGTGGACCCGCGCCCTGAAAGAAGACGTAAAAGCCACCACAGAAGAAACAGAAGCGATAACCTCGCAACACACGACCGACCCTAAATTGAAACACATGTGGGAAGCCCACCTTAGCTTACAACTAAGGTGGAAAAATCAAAAACACAATCGCACCCTCAGAAAGAGGATAACACAGCTAGAAAGGAAAATTGAAGCGTACGCGTTCGAGCTTGAAAGACAGCAGTGGGGACAGGTATGCGACAGCGTGAACGGGCATCTGGGTAAGAAAAATACGTGGCTTCTGCTACGACACTTACTCGACCCCACACAGACCAAAACGGCTCAACGCAATAGACTCGCTCAAATAGTACACCAACATGAAGGCGACACAGAAGACTTAATCAAAGAACTCAAGGATAGATACCTAAACACCACGCAGTCCACCGACCCACTTCCCTGGTACGAGGGTGAGCCAAACCCAGAATTAGACCAGGAATTTAGCACAGCGGAAGTATGGCAAGCCATGAGCCAACTCAAAACAACATCAGCCGCGGAGCCCGACGGCGTCACAAACAAGATGTTGAGAAATCTAGACCTTACGTCAGTGATGGCCCTAACTGACCTAATCAACAAGTACTGGCAGGATGGTGAAATCCCCCAAGAATGGAAACACGCCAGAATCATCTTTATACCTAAACCAGGCAAGAAGCTAATTACCGAAAACCTAAGACCTATCTCCCTTACATCTTGCCTAGGGAAGCTCATGGAGCACGTGGTTCTAAACAGACTCCAAGGATATGAGGAGGATAACAACCTCCTACCCCCTCCATGCTGGGATTTAGAGCTCACCTGTCCACGCAGGATGTCATGCTCCAACTTAGCGAAGAAGTGATCCCCAAAAGCTCGAACACGAGAGCCATCCTCGGATTGGACTTAAACAAGGCCTTTGACAACGTGTCACATGAGGCCATCCTCACTAACCTATCGAGGTTAAATCCAGGATCCCGAACCTTCAACTACGTAAGATCGTTTCTGGACGAGAGGACGGCAGAAATATCGATCGGCGGGACGATCTCGGATCCCTTTCGCATGGGGTGTCAGGGAACCCCACAGGGCTCGGTACTCTCGCCGTTTCTATTTAATCTTGCACTCGTAGAATTACCGAAGCAACTCGAGGCCATCCCAAATCTCAGACACACTTTATATGCAGACGATATCACCCTCTGGATCACTACAGGAAATGATGGGGAGATAGAAGAGACCCTACAAAGGGCAGTCGATACCATAGAAGCCTACGTCAAAGCGGTAGGGTTAGAATGTTCTCATCCCAAATCGGAGCTCCTAATTAAAAGAGACATTCCAAGGGGACAAAAATCCAGCCCTTCGCCAGCCAACATAAACGTACACGTGCAAGGCAAAGTCATTAAACAAGTCACCTCCATCCGGATCCTTGGAATGATCATCCAAGAGAACCGAAATAACACCCAAGTCATCGAAAAGCTAAACGTCTCGGTCCACCAGACCATTAGACTGATCCGACGCATAGCGAACAGGAGAAGAGGCGTTAAGGAAAACGATCTATGCCGATTGGTGCAGGCCTTTGTCATCAGTAGAATGACCTACGCCCTCCCCTATCTACAATTATACAACGCCGAGAAACTCAAAATCGAAGGACTCATCAGGCAGGCCTACAAGGCAGCCCTAGGTCTACCCATCAATACCTCCACCGACAAGCTACTGCAGCTCGGCCTACATAACACGCTAGACGAGCTGACTGAGGCCCATCGGAGAATGCAAGAGCTCAGGCTCGCTCGCACCAATGCGGGTAGAGCGGTCCTGAGAAGACTGGGAATAAACGCGGCACCACTCAACGCGGGCACCCGCAAAATCCCGTCCAACGTCAGAAAGACAATCACGGTAAAACCATTACCGAAAAACATGCACCTCGCCCACCACGAAGGCAGACGCAGGGCCCGGGCGCAAGCCCTAGCCAAGAAACTCGAAGGCCGAACGGACGTCGTCTACGTGGACGCGGCCGCTTACCCAACCCCCAAAAGGCGTACGCGATCGCCGCGGTGACCGAGGAGGGCCAACTCGTAGCAAACGCGACTGTACCTACAAACTCTTCCGAAATAGCCGAAGAAGCGGCAATCGCCTTGGCGCCAACAAACCCGCAAGCGAGGGTGATTGTCAGTGATTCAAAAGCGGCCATTGGCAATTTCGCCAAGGGCCGCATATCTCCCATCTCCTTCGGAATTCTCAAGAATTACCCGAAAGACAGGCAAGACGTGGAATTGGTCTGGGTGCCGGCTCACTCGTCAAACCCGGGGAACGAGGCTGCCCACGATAAAGCTCGAGGATCTATCGGCCGAGCTGTGGATGATAACTCGGACGTCGGATTGACAGGAGACGGCCTTAACACCTACCACGAGATCACTCAACACTACAGGCTCGAAAGGCTAACTTTCCCACCTCCGCATAAGAACTTAACCAAAGAACAGGAGCTACTATGGAGACAACTCCAAACTAAAACTCTCCCTAACCCCGCGGTCTTAAGCCATGTATACCCAGATAGATTTAAACCCGATTGCAGCAAATGCGGTGGCAAAGCTACCGTAGACCACATCTTCTGGGACTGTCCGACAGATCCCCCACCATTATCGCTCCAGAGGCTCGCGCACCCGGGCCCGTGGGAGAACTTGCTGCTCAGCTCCGACCTGGAAACCCAAGTCCAGGCCGTGACTAGAGCCCAAGAGGTCGCCGCCAGTCTCCATTGACGGCCACCTAGCAAGATCAGCATACCCACCTGTAACTCTAGCCAACAATAAAGGTTTTCCAATCCAATTACCAAAAATATATACCAACTATGTTAAAAAGGTGGGGAAGTATAATGTACCAACATGTCTTAATAATCTGCCTGATAGTATACTTTATCTACCATTCATAGCACTAGTGAAAAGAAAAGCGTCAATGTAGTCGTACGTCAAATGAACAAGAGTTAGTCCCCAGACTCGTGCCTTTTGACATCCCTAAAATTTTTGAATACCAGATTGTATTGCTCTTTTTTGCGAGCCTGAAGTTAGCTTTATTGCTGTTCCCTTCACGGCTCACTTGTATTCGCATGCTTTTAAGCTCCAGGGTTAACTGTTCCGTGTTATTTGTTGTCTTGCGAAATCTATGTGAGTGATTATTGTGCGCAAATATATAATTTCGTTTTATGCTTACTGGAATAAATTTTAGGCCTCTACACTAATTTATGCCCGTTTTGATTCTAGTTTATTTTGAGTCCTACATGACTCGAATTCTTTTCAGTAGTATTCATTTAGTTTTGTATAAGGTCAATACTTTTGAGTTCTTCAATTTATGCTAGACTATGTACTCACGCACTTGCACGAGACTGCTTTTGTGAGACTGAGTGAAATGTATGAATGCTTTATTTGTGAATAAACTTAATATTTATTTTATTATTATTAACTGTTTCCCCTCCAACATACTCTCCTTCTCTTCCCAAGTGGAGGCCCTCGCCAGCGCGTGGAAACAAAAATATAAGAAGGCAACACACTTGCTCGCGCGCATTCTTAGGGATTTTTCTATTTTAAGGTCAAACAAAGGTTCAGCGCGCTTGTGAACACCGCAAATAAAAAGCGCACTAAAATTATATTATCGCAACACTTGGCTCTTTACCATTTTAAGGCGAAAGCCTTAAGGCCCGTTCACACTCTTGCAACCGAGTACGACCGAGAGAGACAAGACCGGTTTTTAAGCCTCTTACGACCTCTTAGGACCAGCTCCGCGGCAGCGCACCTTGTCCTAAGACGTCGCAAGAGGCTTAAAAACCGGTCTTGTCTCTCCGGTCGTACTCAGCAAGAGTGTGAACGGGCCTTTATATGTCTCATTACGCGAAAAGGCGTCGGCCTTGCACCCGAAAGATGGCTATAAAATACGTCATCAAGCATGCGTTGCACAAGGACAAAGTGGACGCGCCTCAGAAATAAAATACGAAGAAAAGCACAGCAACGCAGATGCATCGCCACTGAAGCCGTGAAGCCGACGGGGTGTCGCGCCTGCGCAGTGGGGGAGCGTGACGTCACCGCCGGAGCGCCGTGCGCAAAAGGTGCGCTTCAGACTTCACCTGGGCTCGTCGTGTGGTTCGTGCGATGGACTGAGACGCGCCGGTCTATGAGATTTTCGCATTCCTACACGTTAGCAGTCTTAAGTGCCCTCCTGTAATTTTTTTTTAATTATGGAAAAGAGAGTGACAGGTCATTATGTGTGATCGCCTACAGCCGCACTGCATTTTACTTTCCACAGTTGATGACTGCAATACTTTTGTTTTTGCCCGTGGCGCAAGAGCTTTAACTGCATCATTTGTTTATTTCTTTCCATAGTGCACTGGAAATATACGTCTCGTCACATTGGGCGATATTTTCGATGCCGCTGGGAGTCGATTCATGAAATCACAGGAAACAAGATTTCTGGCGTCTTTTTGCTCCTTACAAAACAAAACGTCGTGAAATGAAATAAAATTGTTCTTAACAAATCGGAGATTAAAATTCTCGTAATAGCAGACATGGCACACATTCATAAAGAAACAGTATGATACATTCTAGAGAAGCAGTCGAACATCCGGAAAAAGTGTGCCATACTGCTGCGCAGTGGCCTCAGGGAGAAAGAGGCCTCCGGGAACACATTTTCATTTACTTCATGAACGACTGACAGCGGAGCTCGACTCCATAAAACCTTTCAGCCTTTCCACTCTGGTGAAGAAGGAAGACCAGCGGAGCTGTACAATGGAAAGCAATGGTCGGCCGCAAGTTGGCAAGCCTAGAGTTCCTCTAGATAGCTACCTACGGTAGCAGAGTTGCGCATTCAGCCTCGGCGGGTGGCCGTAGCGCCGGCTTTCCTGCACGCCCTGGATGCTTTGCTCGTCACGTGACTAAATTTGGCGAATAGCGGCACCGCGCGCGCCGCCGCGCATGGAAAACAGAAAAAGAGGAGAAGCAGGAGAAAGCAGGGGAACATACGCCGGGGCGCGAGCAACATCGGCGGAGCGACCGTAAAGGTGGCTTTCTTGCACGGCGCCGGATGCGTTGCTCCTCACGGGACGGACCTCGGCGAATAGCGGCGTGGCGGCGCGGGGAAAACAAATGCGCAACTCTGCTTCCCCTTCGGGGGAGCATCCGAGGAACTCTAGGCAAGCCAGAGTGGAAAGGCCACCTAGGAGCGACGGCGGGAACCAGATACGTGGCTTGTCGCCGTCGCTCATAGATGGCGGTAGGTGTCCAGAGTTCGGTGTCTTCATTTCTTTGCGGGGGACACGATCCTGGGGAAACTAGCCCTTAACAGCTCCGTTGTAAAAAAAAACTTGCACATGGAAAATGCTTGGTTCTATTAGTACAATATGGAAACAGAAAAAATCGATGCAGTAAGAAAACTCTCATGGTACCTGAAATTAGAAACTGCAATCAAGAACTGTGACCGAGGTGAGGGAGAAAACGACGGCGCAGTGGAGGGCGTGGATATATGATGAGTTGCAGCAAAAGGGAAGTCTCGAATGCGATGAAGTATAAATGAAATACTGGAGTATGTTGAAGGAGAAAACAGTTAAAGTGCACAATGATTACAATAAACTACACTTGCTCTCGAGTCTCAATGTCTAATAGTCCCACCTGGTATCAGTTGTCGAAGCGAATGAAACACTTCAGCGTTTGGAGAAATAGTATGAAGGTAATACCTTAGTAGTAAACATAAAAACGAATCTGATATTCTTTTTCTCCGAAGGAATAAACAGAGGCCGTCTGTTGAAGAGAAACTACTTATTATCTTTGCTTTCTTTACTCCTGTTTGTTTTTTTTTCGGGGGAAAGTGATGATCAGAGGTGATCATACAAGCTGTGTCGTGTAAATATAAAATGTGAAACGTTTTCATTCGGGGCAACATACTCGCTAAATCAAACTTCTTTGTTACAATCGTTTTTTTCTGGCAGAAAGTAAATCACAAAGAAAATTTGTAAAACTATGGCGAAACAAATCTGCCAATAATGCATATGATGAAGGGCCGGCATTTGGTGAAATATGGTTGATATATGAAGTGGTCACTTGTCCACTTGATTCTGTTAACAGTTTTAAATTTGGTTCTTTTAACACATCTTTTCTCCGATAATTAGTGCGTGCTCGATGTAACATAGCCCATGTCATGATTATTGTACTCTCAGTGTATTGAACCATTTGTTAAATCAAATTCGAGGTGACAGCTTAAAGAGTCTGAAGAGATACTTAGTACAAGTATTCACAAAAAACTGCGTTTTTCATTTACACGATCATGTAGCATAGAACGCAAAACGACTGATAATATAGTCCAATCTCTAGTTCTTCTCCCCGGCAGCTTACCTATTCTTTATCGGCTAGTTTTAATTTTTATTGTAGATGTGCATTTTTGCCTGACATGTATATGTTTGCATAACAATATGAGCTATTTTAACCGACTCAGTGGTACCCGGGTTGCCTATATTTATCTGTTTTGCGAAAGAAGAAACAGAAGAGGCGTTCATTTCAGTTACCTTTTATGGAACACTTAGAGGTATGGTGCAACGATTTTGGTGTTGAAAGAATTGGCAGTTTGTATTTTTTAAACTTGTTTATCCAAGCACAAGTGACCAAAAACGCCTTCTTGACTTCGGTGTCAGTGTGAAGACGCAGCTCTACGTGAGGTCCGCAGCAGTGCACGCGCGCTGCGCCTTTTTGGACATGGGGTCGGAATTGCCCGTGCGGAGATGTGCTCCCATATGAAACCGAAACTCAGAAACGCGTCCAAATCGAGCATTTTTTAGGAACGCCGTAAAATGCTGCGCGTGTTTTATATAAATGTACCGTGGATGTATTTAGCAGTTTTCGATGATGCCCATCAAAATTCTAGTTGAAAGCATCCTTTTAGGATCATTGTTTAACAGTTTAATCACTCAAACTTAATTAATTACCCATTTATGTTGAAAGTTCAGAATTGTTCTTGATAAACCCTCTTACACAGACCACTATTGCACCAATCTTTTTTCTGCGGGATGTAGTTTTCGCAGGAGCGATTTTGCCCGCGTTCCCGAAAACGCCCTGTTTACCGTCAATGTTCATCTCAGTCATGCGCTGGGGCTGGCAAAGAATAAAGCGTGTGTTGAGCTTCATTGTTCGGCTATTCCCATCTTTGATTGAACACGAGCCATTACCTGATGGTTTGGCGATGCTAAGTGTCATGAACCCTGTTAAGTTGGGCGTCTCGGCTCGTATATGGAGGGAGCCTACATCCATCGGTGGCTGAGTATGAACTGCTTTTATTCCCACGATCCAAGCCTGCTCGCGTCACGGGCGGCTCGGGTAACCCGATCTCCGGATGCCGCGGCGGCGGGACGGCGGCTCTACGTGATCACCCGAGTGGCTCCGAAGGAAGTTCCACAAAGCGGCGGCATGTTGCTCGTATTATACACAACATCCCTTCCTCCTCAGATTGAGTCACCGTAGCGGTCCGGGGGACGCCGTTCGCGCTGGGGTCTTGGCACCGCAGTGGAAACTGGCGCTGACTCGCTCTCCCGCTGGACGGTTGGTACCGTGTCGCACGGGTCAGATTGCGCGCCAGCTCCATCTTGGGACTCGGGCGCTGGAGGTCGATTGGGTTCGGACGATGTTGGGGAGTCCGGCTGTAGAACCTATGGAGCAGGAACATGGCTTGTCACCGGTTCCCTGCTGGAATTGCGCGATGTCGAGTTCGCTGTCTGATTCTTCTGTGCACCGGGTTTAATGTGATCCAGGTGTCGACGAACCGTTCCCTTCTCGCACTGCACCAGCCAAGAGCGGTTTTCCAGTCTCTTCATAACGGTTTCTTTAATCCAAGTAGGGTTTCCAACGAAGTTGCGGATGAAGACGGATTGTCCTACTGTAACTTCTCTAGGTGATTTTTCTCTGCGGCATTCCAATGCCGGCTCTTCCGGCACGCGGGGCTGTAGGCATGTGAGCGCTGTAGAAAGTTCGTGGCCGAACATGAGCGCCGCTGGTGTTTTTCCAGTCGTTGTACAGACGGTTGTGTGCTGTTTTAGCAAGAACCTTGCCAGTCTGCACGAGAATGTTGCTGTTTCGTTTTGACTTTTTGCCAATGCCTGCTTCGTCTCGAGGACCATTCTTTCCGCCTGTCCGTTTGTGGCGGAATAGTAAGGCGCACTTGTTATATGAGTCACTCCATTTTTCTTTAGGAAGTCTTCCACCTCGGATGAAACAAAGGATGGTCCATTGTCCGTTACCATCTTTTCGGGGACTCCAAACGTTGCGAAGAGTTCCCGCAATTCTTCAATCAGTGTTGTTGACTGTATGTTGCGCATGCAGCGTACTTCTAGCCACTTGCTGTACGCGTCGACAACGATCAGCAGCACCTTCCCCTCCACGGGGCCAGCGAAGTCCGCATGAATGGTCTGCCAAGGCGTCGTCGCGCGCGTCCATTCGGGGATTGGTGCCTTGGGAGGTGCCTTCTGGTGTCGCTGACAAGTTTCGCAGCTTCTAGCCAGTCTTTCAATGTCGCTGTCAAGACCTAGCCACCAAAAGTAACCTCGTGCGCATGCCTTCATAGCTACTACGCCTCTATGACCTGCATGCGCCAAGTCAAGCACATCTTTCCTCGCCTTTGTGGGGATGACCACTCTGGAACCTCTCAGGAGGCAACCTTGTTGCACTGAAAGTTCTGTGCCGAGTCTGCAGTACGGTGAAAACTGTTTCTTTGACAGTTTATGCAGTTCTCCACTTGAAATGGCTGTGAGCACTCGAGACAAAAGTGGATCCTGTCGGGTCATTTGAGCGCGTTTACGTGGCCATAGTTCGACACTTGGAGGTGACGCGAACATAAGTACGTCCGCCGGGGACAAGGCTCGTCGACTTGTGCCGGAAGCGGCAACCTGCTGAGTGCATCAGCGTTTTGATGGAGTCTTCCCTGTCTGTAGACTAAATTGTAGTCGTAAGTGGCAAGCTTGAGGCACCATCGTGTCATCCTAGGTGATAGGACTTGGGGCACTTGCTTTTTTTCTCCCAAGATGCCCAGCAGAGGTTGGTGATCTGTTAAAACTGTCACGTGTCTGCCTGCAATGTACTGGTGAAAATGACTGACACCGTAAATTATTGCCAAGCCGTCCTTGTCGAGCTGGGAGTAATTGTTTTCCACGGCTCCCAGTGTTCGCGATGCGAAAGCTATAGGGTCCTCTCTGCCAAGTTCATCTTTCTGGGCGAGCACGGCACCGACACCGTACGGTGACGCATCGACAGACAAGAGAAGAGGCTTCGTCTCATCGTAATGAGCAAGTACAGTGGAAGATTGAATCAAGCCATTAAGTGCATCAAAAGCAGTCTGGTGCTTCCTTTCCCACTTCCAGGGCGTATTTTTCTCCAGGAGCTTGTACAGCTCGGCAGAAACTGTCACGTGGTTTTCAAAAAGCGGTCGTAGAATGCGAGAAGCCCAAGAAAAGCTTGCAGCGATGTCTTATCGGTTGGCTCGGGCGCTTGAAGGATAGCTTGCACTTTCTCCTCAGTAGTGTGCACTCCTTTAGCGTCAATTCTGTATCCAAGAAACTACACTGACTCGATGACAAATCGGCACTTCTCTTGCTTGAAGCGTAGTCCTGCCTTGCTCAGCCTCGATAAAACCTGGTCCAGGCGTTCCGCATGCTCGAGAGTGCCCTTCCCACTGACTATGATGTCGTCAAGATAAACACTCACCCCCGGAATTCTGGCCAGTGTGGTCTCCATCATGCGTTGGAAGATGGCTGGTGCTACAGAAATTCCGAACGGGAGCCGTTTGACTTGGAACAGTCCCTTGGTGGTGTTGATGGTGAGCACAGCAGCAGTTTCGTCGTCGACCTTCATTTGCTGGTATGCCTGGTACAGATCCACAGTCGAGAAGACAGTTCCACCACGCAGATTTGCGAACACTTTAGTCGTCGTTGGCAAGCGGTAGGATGCCTTCTTTGCGGCTGCTTTAACAGTGCTCCTGTAATTGCCGCAAACACGAAATGTGCCGTCGCCTTTGCGTACGAACACCACTGGTGTGGCCCACTCAGCATGTTGCGTCGGTTCCAGGATGCCCTGATGTTGCAAACGATCAAGTTCTTCTTCCATTGGCCCTTGCCGGGCCAAGGGCACAGAACGAGCCTTGCAAAACTTGGGTGCTGCTCCGTCTTTCAGTTCCAGGTGAACCAAAGGGCCCGTGTAACCGTCGGTGTCTTCTCTATAGACATCCGGGTGGCGTGCGAGGACCTCCTGTATCTCCGGTGTCATGACGGCTGCTGAAGTTGACTGCATTTGGTTTATGCCACAGACGCGAATCCGAAGCGCTTGAAACCAATCTCTGCCAAGAAGGTTGCATCCAGCCCTTTCATGACGAGTAGTGGCAGCAGGAAGTCTTTGGACTTGAAGCGAACGGACTGTTGCGCTGAACCGAGAAGTTGCAGGCCATCTCCAGTCCAGGTGCGCAACTGCAAGTTGTGAGGAGGGTTATGGGGCCACACCTTGCGGTACGTCTCCTCGCTGATCAGGGTACACGAGGCACCGGAATCCACTTCAAATTCTAGTGATTTGCTTTCAATCTTCAATGTCACAAGGAATTTTGGACACGGTCCCTGCGTTGTTACCCTGTTGAGCTCCTGGTAAAAATCTCCATGTTCCTCTCGCTGCCGGTCGACTGCTGTGGGATTGGAGTCCCCATTGTGCTGACTGCTTTTGCGGCTTGCACTTTTACCTTGCTTTCTTTTCGTGATGCAGGCTTTCTCGATGTGTCCACGCTTGTGACAGTAACGGCACTCCTCGTTGCGGAATCTGCACGTCGAAGGACTGTGCTGGCCTTCACATCGAAAACAAAATCGAGTGGACTATCGCCCGGAGTTTTCAGCTTTCCCCTTCGATGTCTTGCGAACTAGGGGGAGTCAGTCTTTTCCTTGATACTCTGTTGCTGTTTTGAAGCGCTTTCGACTCTGGTTGCGAGCTCGAAAGCCTTCTCGAAAGTGAGATCCCATTCCGCAAACAGGCGCTGCTGCAGGAACTCGTCATTTACACCACAAACAAACCTGTCACGTAGCATGACGTCTAGTGACAGTTTGGTGGTATGTACGGGCGTCGTCGTGGATGCTTGACCCGACGAACCCGTTGTCGATACGGCAGTCGTGGGCGCTGTTGTCACTATTATAAAATAGCAGTCGGCTGCAAGTTTCTTTAGTGCCGCGACGTAGCTGCTAATCGACTCGTCTTGCTGTTGATCTCGACGCTGGAATTTGTAGCGACTGTAGAGTTCAGACGATCGAGGATCGAAGTGCGTTCTCAGGGTTGAGACCAGTTCTTCGAAACTGACATCTCCTGGTGTTCTTGGTGCAACTAGAGCACGAACAGTCTCGAACGTCTCCGCGCCACACAAGGTTAGTAAAAGTGCACGTTTCTTCACCAGATCGATGATCGAGTTGGCCACGAAGTAGAAGCTCAGCCGCTCGCTCCAGGAAGACCAGCACTTGCCCGAGAAAACTTCGATTGTCCGCTTCGTCGTCATGCCTTGTGGCCCAGTGTCCCACCATAGAAGTCAGGCTTCGTAGGTTGGGATCCAACTCCTCGTCGCCAATGTTAAGTTGGGCGTCTCGGCCCGTATATGGAGGGAGCCTACATCCATCGGTGGCTGAGTATGAACTGCTTTTATTCCCACGATCCAAGCCTGCTCGCGTCACGGGCGGCTCGGGTAACCCGATCTCAGGATGCCGCGGCGGCGGGACGGCGGCTCTACGTGATCGCCCGAGTGGCTCCGAAGGAAGTTCCACAAAGCGGCGGCATGTTGCTCGTATTATACACAACAAACCCGAGTACTCGACTCGGGCTCATAAAAATCAAGTACGTTTCGGTGTCACATGTCTCGCGGTGAGAAGCCCTGATGCCATGTGACGTCATGGTATCAGTAACGATAATAAATCTAGGTACGTTCTCAATTTAAGACGATTTGACGCAGATTCGCGTGACTGACCACGTGACTTGACATGTTACTTGACAGCACATGTTCACCCCGTGACGTCACGTGACCACGTGACACATGATTCATCAAAGTGCCAATGAAAGGTGACACAAAAACCTACAATTTCTTATACATTGCAATTCGGTAAATGACAATTTGATCACTACATAGGCTGGAGCCTTGTCAAGCGGCTTTGGTCGCCTTTTGCTCCAACCTCCCAGACTTCTGGTCTAAACAACGAAACAAAGAAAAGAGTACAGATGCCATTTTTTATTTCTCAAACATACATTTTGAAATACAAAAATAAAATTACCTTGAGCAGTTTTGAACCGGTTACCGTTATATTCTTTTCTGTTCAGCTCCGGTTCAGTTCCAAGATGGAGGCAAAGATTCCGGTTTGGTTTAGTTCCGGTTGGGCTAAAAATAACGGTTCGGTTCCAGTATTCGGTTCGGTTCGGTTCCGGTACGACAATCTGGACGCAGCGCCCCATGAGCTTTGGGCTTTATGGGCTTCTAGAGAGGCTTCGCTGTCATCTCTCCATATAGCGAGGTTCGGCAGCGTCATCTGTCGTTGGCGCCAAGGATAAGTGTCGATAGCCTTAATCACTTTCTCAATACGCAAATAGGCCGCGCATGAATGCAATTTAGATTTTTTTAGGATTATTAAGGCTGGTAGATTGTGTTATTGTCATAAATGAAGAATCTAAAACACACTTTAGTGCCCCTTTAAGGTGAAATGAAGTTTAATGGTAGTGCCGTGGGTTCTATGTTTACCATGAGTGCCTTGGGTTTTCACATGTTTACGTTAATCATATATTTTATCTTGCAGCTCTTTTCACGTCGATGGAATTATAATTCGGACGCACCGAGAGGGAGAACCTTTCTCGTCCGGTGCATGCTATATGACGGGACCAAGTGTCTTCGAAGGAAGTTTAAACAAGTATGAGGTTGCAATTGTGAGACTGCTTTTTTATTTTCTTTGCATTAGTGTAGATAATCAAATGTGGATATCTGCTGTCTGCCCTCGGGTAACTTCAGAAAATAGCGCTTTATAGTTTAAGTGAAGCTGAAACACTTCTTCAAAAAACGAGTTGTGAATGCTGACGTATTTTTATCCCATGAATTTGAACATCGCGTCGATTTTCCCCGAAGATGTAACTAAACACGGGAAAACACGAAAAACCTCCAACCAGTCGTGACGTCATACTTGGATCTTTGGGCCACCAAGCGCCTGTCGCTCGTGTATGCAGCGCGCGTAGTTGCAAGTTTGCCAGGTATATTTTTCAGCTCTAACACCAGTCGTGTCATCTATTTCTGACCTTTTTGAAAATAGCAAGAGTGCGCGTGCATAGATCTGACAGGCGCTGAAGATTCACGAGAGCAGGGATTCCGAAAACTCCTAGTATGACGTCGCTCCTTAAGGAGGGGCTCCATTGGTACCTTAAAACTTAAATTCTGAAGCCTCCGTGCCAAATTGAAAAAATTTCATGTGCGCAATCCTGAAGGCCAGAAAAGACGATTTAGGTGTTTTTTTTTCTAAAATACAGAACTGCTTCATTTTCCCTTTAAAGGGATACTACAACGAAATTTCGGCGCTCATTTTTTGGTCTATATGTGTTCAAAAGAGCAGTATCACATGGAACATACCAATATCTTGCTAAAAAAGTCTCGAAAAGGAATTTTAAAACGAATTAAACGATTAGCAAAGAGCACCTGGTGGATGTCGCTAACGCCTCGTTTGTAATGCTCGTCTAGGAACCTTGACAGCTAATGTCGGAGGTTGTCTCGTCTCCGGCCACGACGAGAGAAGGGGGAAGGAGGAACTCCCCTCTTCCCGAGAATACCTTTTGTGTGTCGCAGAAGTCGCTATTGTCCCCCTACAAGATTATAGAAGATTAACCCGTCACTCAAAATTCGCACAAAAGCAGCCGCTTCGGTGGCTGGAACGACGAGGCCATCCTCTCGACGTCAGCCTCGCCGTAGCTTTGCTCGTCTTGAGACGACCTACGTCACGATTGCGTTGGATGTCACGTGCTCTAAGCTGGGCCTTCTCCGAGCGCTTGCCAGAGTGGGCCGTTTATAACGAAAAATCAATCAATCAATCAATCATTTTTTTTATTTGCGTCTGTACAAGAATACAGGCACTGGAGGCATGAACAAAAAGCCGACAGATGTCGGCTTGACGAGGTTCACGCCCCTTTTTCAGCAAACGGCAAGCAATCGAAAAAAAAAAGTCAAATACTTAAGAAAAATAATCACTGTAGCAATAGTCAAAATACACGTTTAAAATTGGGATATACATTACAATGTCAAAAAAAATACACTCTATATTCTAAAACACAACTGTATGACATCAATATTCACAAAAATATCAGTTTTAAAGAATGAGATGTTAAATGTTCGATGATAATGTTATTTTCAATTAAATGGTTTAGTAAAAAAGGAAGACGATGTTTTAGCATTTGAGTTCCATAGGTGGTTCGACTGAATGGTATCCTCCATACTTCTTCGTGACGTACGTTATAAGGTCTAATATTTATTGTTAATTCCGATATGTTACTAATGTCAGGCGTCCTTTGTTTAATACTTGCTATATATCGAATAAGTAAAGTGTACTCGTACAGTTTGTTTAAGGATAGGACATTCAATGATTTAAGCAATGGTTTCGTGTGGGTTGATTGTGGTACATTTATTATAGCTCGGATCGCCTTCTTTTGAAGGATCGTTAACTTGTCTAAGTTAGTTGTGGTTGATGTGCCCCAGACCAAGTGACAATAATTCAAATGTGACATGAATAAAGAATTGTAAATAAGAAGTTTAATTCTGACTGGTAGACTAGAACGGAACTTGTTAAGAATGCCGACAACACTTGAAATTTTTTTATTACAATTTGAATGTGGCTGTCCCATGACATGTTTTCATTAAACATTACACCTAAGGTTTTTACGTTCGGGACGACTTCAATGCTAGAGAGGCCAAGTTTAAGGTGCAAGTCAATATTTACCAATTTATTATGTGGCTTAAAAATAACCGCCTTTGTTTTTGATGTATTAATGAGTAGAGAGTTGGCTTCGCTCCATTTATGTAAATGTTCCAGTGTGTTGTTAGTTGTTTCTGCAAGTGTGTCGACATTGTTAGCTGAAAAAGTAGTGTTGTGTCATCAGCATAAATGACGAAAGTGGTGTTTGGGCTAATCGTTACAATGTCATTTATATAAATGTTAAACAGAAGCGGGCCTAATATACTTCCTTGAGGGACACCTGTTTTTAATGCTTGAAAGTCTGAAGAATAGTTGTTTATAAAAACAGATTGTTTACGAAATTCTAAATATGATGTTAACAGCTTTAGGGTTAGTCCACGGAAACCATAAAACTGAAGTTTACTAATTAATGTCGTATGATTTATGCGATCAAATGCTTTAGAGAAATCAACAAAGACACCAAGAGTTAAAAGTTTTTGTTCGAATGATTTTAAAATGAATTCTTTTTGATTTAGTAGCGCGAGTTCGGTTGATCTACCCTTCCGGAAACCATATTGTGATGAGGTTATGAGCGAGAAACGGTCACAAAAGGAAGTCATACGACGATGAATAATTTTCTCTAGGCACTTCGAAAACACAGGAAGAATGGAAATTGGTCTGTAGTTTGAATGATCGTTTATGTCTCCACCTTTGAAAATAACTATAACTTTCGCAATTTGCATTTTTTGGGAAAGATTCCGGATGAAATTGAAATGTTGAAAATATGGGTAATTATGGGTGTTAGTATGTCCAGTACATATTTAACAGGCTTGATTTGGATGTTGTCAATATCAGTACATTTGCTATTTCGAATTGTGTTAAACATATGATAAACCTCATGTTCATCAGTGGGGCCGAGGAAAGCGCTGTTCTCATTCGGTGTTCCTAAATAACTTGATGCATCGCTGTTTTGTGTGCCCTGTACTAGGTTTACGAAATAATTGTTAAACGAATCAGCTAGAGCCTTCTCTCGTAAGGTTGATTCTCCGACCTTTATCTCGGTGACATTGTTTAGCTGTGCTGACCGGTTCAATAATTTATTAATTGTTTTCCATGTCTGGTCCGGCCTGGACATTAAGTGGCTATTAAATAAGCACAGAAGATAGTTATCTTTCAATTTTCTCAGAAGCTTTGTCAGCCGATTTCTAAACGTTTTAAAACTGCGTAAATCATCAAGATCTCTGGTCTTTAAAAATTTTCCGTACAACCTATTCTTTTTCCTTATCATTTTTAAGCATTCTCTGGTTATCCAAGGTTTTTGTCGGGAACTTTTTGGTCGAATTGGCTGGTATTTAAATGCTATGTTGTATATACGCGTAAATATTGTTAAGAAGGTATTGTATGCGTCATCAGGATTACCCAAGTTATAAATTTCATCCCAGTCTGTGGTGTTTACTAAGGACCTAAATTGTTCGAGGGTGGTTGGGTTTACATTTTGGAACGTTGGTAGGTCTTCAGTGTTATTTTCTTTGTTTGGAGTCGTATGCATTGTAAACATGTACAATGGCAGATGGTCGCTTAGCTGTGCGTTAATAACTCCGCCAGACGTGTTGCGTGTGTCGGTGTTAGTAATGAACAAATCTATCAGTGTTGATGAGGAGCTTGTTATGCGAGTTGGTGAGGCAATAACATTCACACAACCACTAGATTCAAGTATAGATGAAAATGAGCACTGCGCACTCGAGGGACGTAACATATCTATATTAAAATCACCGCCAAGAAAAAGAGCATATTGACCGACATTAATAAAATCGAGAAACCTCTCTAGTTGTAGAAAGAAACCTTCGATATTGCCATTTGGGGGTCTATACATAACACTAAACACTTGTTGTTCACATTTTAATGATAATACTTCTAGGTCATCGGAAATAAACGAAAAACATGGTAAAATCTCACAGCAAAGGGTATTCTTAACATATATCAGCACTCCCCCACCACGTTTGCTTTCACGGTTTAAAAAATATGTCTTGTAGTGATTCATTTGAAGTACCTCTAGTTCATTTTGATACCAAGTTTCAGTTAGCATGACGATGTCGAATTGAAAACTGAATTCTTGTAAAAGTACACAAAGTTGATCTTCCTTGTTCCGCGCGGAACATAAATTCGAATGAAAAAAAGATAGTTTACTACCTTTACAAGATATAAAGTTTGCGGTTGTCTGATTTGGTGTTAGTTCGGCTGAAAAAGCCATCATAAAAACAAAACAACAACAAAAAACAGCTTTGTAAACCGGGTACAATAAAAATCAAACATGTCACACTAATTTAGCAAGGTCATCGGTGCTAGTGACAGAAACAATTCTGGAGTTTTCCGTTTTGCGCATATATATTTTACCTCCCCTCGCCCAAGCAAATTTCCATTTCAGCTCGTGTTTTTTCGCAACTGTCATTCCCAGAAGCTTTTTTAGTTCGGGGCACAAATGCTCGTTCACGTAGATAGCGGTACGTGACGCATGACCGAGGTCAGCAGTTGTCATTCGTTTTTTCCGTGCTTTTTCGATGACCGCGTCTCTTTTTGAGCGAAGAACGAACTGAGCAATGACGTTGGGACATGCCGATTGCTTGCCTGCTGGCACGCGGTGGCAAATGTCAACATCACTTTCCGCAATCGGTTCCTCGATCAGCTCGCCGATCTTCTGCAAAACAGCGGCCAAGTTTTCGCCTCGAACCTCGGGAACGTTTTTTATCTCAATATTTCGATTTCTGGAATATTGTTCACAGAGTGTGAGCCTCTGGCCGTTTTGCTCAGCGTGTTTTTTTATGTTCTCGCATTCCCGTCGCAGCGCAGCATTCTCAGTCTTCAAGCCGGTATTTTCTTTTTTAACGGTGGTTACCTCTTTTCTTAGATCTTCAAAATCTTTGTTGAAGTTTTCAAGACTAGCCTTGATCTCTCTCAGTTCCTTCCGTAGGTCCCTTTCAAAAGAGCTACGAAATTCGCGTAGATCATGTCTAATTTCTTTTTTTAGATCGTCGCAGAGTTTTGCAAGGTCAGCACTCATTTCAACGCTTCAAGCCCGAAGACAAAAACACGCTAAAGACGCTAAAGGCAGCGGCGTCAGCGGATTGCTCAACGGTACAAAAAAACGTGTTAAGAAAGATATTGATTCCAACCTGTGAATGTTTGAAGGGCGTAAGTTATGGTGTGGACGATTCGCTGCCGCCGCTGCCAAAGTGGTGGTCACAGCCCGCAGCCTCCTTTATGCTGGTCCTGGTGGTGGCGCTGTGTTGTCCCGTCCAATTCCGTCCAATGGCTGCGCAGCAGGATGTTGATTGCGCTTGGTGGATTCGGCACGTGGCAGATGGGTTCCGTGAATGACGATGTTCCAGGGCTTGTCGTCGATGGACTCTGTGAATGTTTGAAGGGCGTAAGTTATGGTGTGGACGATTCGCTGCCGCCGCTGCCAAAGTGGTGGTCACAGCCCGCAGCCTCCTTTATGCTGGTCCTGGTGGTGGCGCTGTGTTGTCCCGTCCAATTCCGTCCAATGGCTGCGCAGCAGGATGTTGATTGCGCTTGGTGGATTCGGCACGTGGCAGATGGGTTCCGTGAATGACGATGTTCCAGGGCTTGTCGTCGATGGACTCTGTGAATGTTTGAAGGGCGTAAGTTATGGTGTGGACGATTCGCTGCCGCCGCTGCCAAAGTGGTGGTCACAGCCCGCAGCCTCCTTTATGCTGGTCCTGGTGGTGGCGCTGTGTTGTCCCGTCCAATTCCGTCCAATGGCTGCGCAGCAGGATGTTGATTGCGCTTGGTGGATTCGGCACGTGGCAGATGGGTTCCGTGAATGACGATGTTCCAGGGCTTGTCGTCGATGGACTCTGTGAATGTTTGAAGGGCGTAAGTTATGGTGTGGACGATTCGCTGCCGCCGCTGCCAAAGTGGTGGTCACAGCCCGCAGCCTCCTTTATGCTGGTCCTGGTGGTGGCGCTGTGTTGTCCCGTCCAATTCCGTCCAATGGCTGCGCAGCAGGATGTTGATTGCGCTTGGTGGATTCGGCACGTGGCAGATGGGTTCCGTGAATGACGATGTTCCAGGGCTTGTCGTCGATGGACTCTGTGAATGTTTGAAGGGCGTAAGTTATGGTGTGGACGATTCGCTGCCGCCGCTGCCAAAGTGGTGGTCACAGCCCGCAGCCTCCTTTATGCTGGTCCTGGTGGTGGCGCTGTGTTGTCCCGTCCAATTCCGTCCAATGGCTGCGCAGCAGGATGTTGATTGCGCTTGGTGGATTCGGCACGTGGCAGATGGGTTCCGTGAATGACGATGTTCCAGGGCTTGTCGTCGATGGACTCTGTGAATGTTTGAAGGGCGTAAGTTATGGTGTGGACGATTCGCTGCCGCCGCTGCCAAAGTGGTGGTCACAGCCCGCAGCCTCCTTTATGCTGGTCCTGGTGGTGGCGCTGTGTTGTCCCGTCCAATTCCGTCCAATGGCTGCGCAGCAGGATGTTGATTGCGCTTGGTGGATTCGGCACGTGGCAGATGGGTTCCGTGAATGACGATGTTCCAGGGCTTGTCGTCGATGGACTCTGTGAATGTTTGAAGGGCGTAAGTTATGGTGTGGACGATTCGCTGCCGCCGCTGCCAAAGTGGTGGTCACAGCCCGCAGCCTCCTTTATGCTGGTCCTGGTGGTGGCGCTGTGTTGTCCCGTCCAATTCCGTCCAATGGCTGCGCAGCAGGATGTTGATTGCGCTTGGTGGATTCGGCACGTGGCAGATGGGTTCCGTGAATGACGATGTTCCAGGGCTTGTCGTCGATGGACTCTGTGAATGTTTGAAGGGCGTAAGTTATGGTGTGGACGATTCGCTGCCGCCGCTGCCAAAGTGGTGGTCACAGCCCGCAGCCTCCTTTATGCTGGTCCTGGTGGTGGCGCTGTGTTGTCCCGTCCAATTCCGTCCAATGGCTGCGCAGCAGGATGTTGATTGCGCTTGGTGGATTCGGCACGTGGCAGATGGGTTCCGTGAATGACGATGTTCCAGGGCTTGTCGTCGATGGACTCTGTGAATGTTTGAAGGGCGTAAGTTATGGTGTGGACGATTCGCTGCCGCCGCTGCCAAAGTGGTGGTCACAGCCCGCAGCCTCCTTTATGCTGGTCCTGGTGGTGGCGCTGTGTTGTCCCGTCCAATTCCGTCCAATGGCTGCGCAGCAGGATGTTGATTGCGCTTGGTGGATTCGGCACGTGGCAGATGGGTTCCGTGAATGACGATGTTCCAGGGCTTGTCGTCGATGGACTCTGTGAATGTTTGAAGGGCGTAAGTTATGGTGTGGACGATTCGCTGCCGCCGCTGCCAAAGTGGTGGTCACAGCCCGCAGCCTCCTTTATGCTGGTCCTGGTGGTGGCGCTGTGTTGTCCCGTCCAATTCCGTCCAATGGCTGCGCAGCAGGATGTTGATTGCGCTTGGTGGATTCGGCACGTGGCAGATGGGTTCCGTGAATGACGATGTTCCAGGGCTTGTCGTCGATGGACTCTGTGAATGTTTGAAGGGCGTAAGTTATGGTGTGGACGATTCGCTGCCGCCGCTGCCAAAGTGGTGGTCACAGCCCGCAGCCTCCTTTATGCTGGTCCTGGTGGTGGCGCTGTGTTGTCCCGTCCAATTCCGTCCAATGGCTGCGCAGCAGGATGTTGATTGCGCTTGGTGGATTCGGCACGTGGCAGATGGGTTCCGTGAATGACGATGTTCCAGGGCTTGTCGTCGATGGACTCTGTGAATGTTTGAAGGGCGTAAGTTATGGTGTGGACGATTCGCTGCCGCCGCTGCCAAAGTGGTGGTCACAGCCCGCAGCCTCCTTTATGCTGGTCCTGGTGGTGGCGCTGTGTTGTCCCGTCCAATTCCGTCCAATGGCTGCGCAGCAGGATGTTGATTGCGCTTGGTGGATTCGGCACGTGGCAGATGGGTTCCGTGAATGACGATGTTCCAGGGCTTGTCGTCGATGGACTCTGTGAATGTTTGAAGGGCGTAAGTTATGGTGTGGACGATTCGCTGCCGCCGCTGCCAAAGTGGTGGTCACAGCCCGCAGCCTCCTTTATGCTGGTCCTGGTGGTGGCGCTGTGTTGTCCCGTCCAATTCCGTCCAATGGCTGCGCAGCAGGATGTTGATTGCGCTTGGTGGATTCGGCACGTGGCAGATGGGTTCCGTGAATGACGATGTTCCAGGGCTTGTCGTCGATGGACTCTGTGAATGTTTGAAGGGCGTAAGTTATGGTGTGGACGATTCGCTGCCGCCGCTGCCAAAGTGGTGGTCACAGCCCGCAGCCTCCTTTATGCTGGTCCTGGTGGTGGCGCTGTGTTGTCCCGTCCAATTCCGTCCAATGGCTGCGCAGCAGGATGTTGATTGCGCTTGGTGGATTCGGCACGTGGCAGATGGGTTCCGTGAATGACGATGTTCCAGGGCTTGTCGTCGATGGACTCTGTGAATGTTTGAAGGGCGTAAGTTATGGTGTGGACGATTCGCTGCCGCCGCTGCCAAAGTGGTGGTCACAGCCCGCAGCCTCCTTTATGCTGGTCCTGGTGGTGGCGCTGTGTTGTCCCGTCCAATTCCGTCCAATGGCTGCGCAGCAGGATGTTGATTGCGCTTGGTGGATTCGGCACGTGGCAGATGGGTTCCGTGAATGACGATGTTCCAGGGCTTGTCGTCGATGGACTCTGTGAATGTTTGAAGGGCGTAAGTTATGGTGTGGACGATTCGCTGCCGCCGCTGCCAAAGTGGTGGTCACAGCCCGCAGCCTCCTTTATGCTGGTCCTGGTGGTGGCGCTGTGTTGTCCCGTCCAATTCCGTCCAATGGCTGCGCAGCAGGATGTTGATTGCGCTTGGTGGATTCGGCACGTGGCAGATGGGTTCCGTGAATGACGATGTTCCAGGGCTTGTCGTCGATGGACTCTGTGAATGTTTGAAGGGCGTAAGTTATGGTGTGGACGATTCGCTGCCGCCGCTGCCAAAGTGGTGGTCACAGCCCGCAGCCTCCTTTATGCTGGTCCTGGTGGTGGCGCTGTGTTGTCCCGTCCAATTCCGTCCAATGGCTGCGCAGCAGGATGTTGATTGCGCTTGGTGGATTCGGCACGTGGCAGATGGGTTCCGTGAATGACGATGTTCCAGGGCTTGTCGTCGATGGACTCTGTGAATGTTTGAAGGGCGTAAGTTATGGTGTGGACGATTCGCTGCCGCCGCTGCCAAAGTGGTGGTCACAGCCCGCAGCCTCCTTTATGCTGGTCCTGGTGGTGGCGCTGTGTTGTCCCGTCCAATTCCGTCCAATGGCTGCGCAGCAGGATGTTGATTGCGCTTGGTGGATTCGGCACGTGGCAGATGGGTTCCGTGAATGACGATGTTCCAGGGCTTGTCGTCGATGGACTCTGTGAATGTTTGAAGGGCGTAAGTTATGGTGTGGACGATTCGCTGCCGCCGCTGCCAAAGTGGTGGTCACAGCCCGCAGCCTCCTTTATGCTGGTCCTGGTGGTGGCGCTGTGTTGTCCCGTCCAATTCCGTCCAATGGCTGCGCAGCAGGATGTTGATTGCGCTTGGTGGATTCGGCACGTGGCAGATGGGTTCCGTGAATGACGATGTTCCAGGGCTTGTCGTCGATGGACTCTGTGAATGTTTGAAGGGCGTAAGTTATGGTGTGGACGATTCGCTGCCGCCGCTGCCAAAGTGGTGGTCACAGCCCGCAGCCTCCTTTATGCTGGTCCTGGTGGTGGCGCTGTGTTGTCCCGTCCAATTCCGTCCAATGGCTGCGCAGCAGGATGTTGATTGCGCTTGGTGGATTCGGCACGTGGCAGATGGGTTCCGTGAATGACGATGTTCCAGGGCTTGTCGTCGATGGACTCTGTGAATGTTTGAAGGGCGTAAGTTATGGTGTGGACGATTCGCTGCCGCCGCTGCCAAAGTGGTGGTCACAGCCCGCAGCCTCCTTTATGCTGGTCCTGGTGGTGGCGCTGTGTTGTCCCGTCCAATTCCGTCCAATGGCTGCGCAGCAGGATGTTGATTGCGCTTGGTGGATTCGGCACGTGGCAGATGGGTTCCGTGAATGACGATGTTCCAGGGCTTGTCGTCGATGGA